>JASANF010006288.1:0-51705 GCA_030248245.1 Trissonchulus sp. WLG1_4
TGACAGTTTCGACGGTTGCACATTTTCAGGTTTGCCTTATTTGCTCTTAGATTAGGCTTCAGACTTAAGCTTAGGCGTAGGGCTTAGGCATCTTCTTTTTCTTTTCTGATCCACCCACTTTAAGATACCCCAACAGTTTACCCTGAGGTAATGTTCATAGGTGGTCTGTTCAGGAGTCCACCAAGGCTGCGCAGTGAGGTGTTTGACGTTATAGAGAGACCGTTGGTAGCGGGACAGGAATATGCCCATTTCCGCCGCCTTGTCATAGAGCTCGTACGCCTGAAAAATAAGGTCGCACTGTTTTAATGTCAAATCTGTTATACTGAAACATTACAGCAGAATTAGAGTCAATTTTAATATACATGTTTTTTGTTTGCGTGTACGTACTGAGCGAAAAAAGTAACGCTGATTCTGACCGTCTGAATGTCTGAAGCAGCCAAGTTTAGTTTGACTCAAGCGGTTGCTCGATCAGAGAGGGTCTCCAAAATTTGGCCATAGAGCCCCCGCAAATCATGACCCCCTCCATTTCTTGCCCTTACCTCCTGGTCCCGCCCCAGTCTCTGCAGCCCGTCGCCCAGATGGAAGTAAAAACGAGCGTCCTGGGACCCCCCCACGCCGGACTGAATCCCAGCCGACAAATACTTCACCCCCCGTTCGATCTCGTTGTCGGCTGTCTTCAGGATGAAGCCGTAGTGGGCCAGGGCAATGCCATTGGCTGGGTCCAGGCGGAGAACCTGAAACAAGTGTGATTTTAAAATAAAAAATCAAAAAAGTCAAAAATAAAATTTAAAAGTTAAATTTCATTAAACTAAAACAATAAATCTACATATAAACCGCCATCATGATCGTTTGCTGCTTAACTATTAGCTTAATGAATATATGGATACTTATATAAATCAGCATAGGATTTGCAAAGTTTGACAATTTGCGCAAGCTTGAAATAGTTCAACTTAAACATTGCACTATTCGCACGATATTATGCCAGTAATTCAATAATTAGACATTTTACATGTAAGGGAATGTAGAAATTAAATTAATGGATAATATGCACATTTGTATGATGGTATACAAAACCGTACTGTAATGTCATGTGCCACACCAGTTTGGTCAAATAGTGACACTTCGCTATTACTAATTTACAGCATCATCGAGAAATCTAACCAAATCATAAGTATTTTTTTCCACTTTTTCAACTACAACTCAACTGCGTTACAAGCTACGATTTTGTAGTACCTAAAAATTGTATGAAAAAGCAAGCAACGTAAAAAGTAAAGGTAACCCGCGAATAGATAATTATCCTTTGACGTGTCCGCCCTCGGGTGCGGTACTCATCTCCGTTACAAAGCCCTGGAGCGTCATGGGTGCCACTTTAAGAGTGACTACATCCGTGGAGGGGGGCCAGCCCCTCTAGGCATGCCTTACACGGACCCCTTTACCTTCCCACGTTATTGTGGTATCCATTTACCTATCAGATGAGAATTGACTACTGGGCTGGTAGGAGCAAAGTCGCCCTAATCTCCTGCACGGTGACTACTTGTAAATGAGTAGCTAGGATTCTATCCTCCAACCTCCATATTAGAAACCGAACGCCGTAACCGCTCGGCCACACTGGTCAACCACATTGAAAACGTAAAAATCCTAGTCATCTGGTTCACGTGATTTATTAAAAAAAATTACTATTGAAATAAAAAATTAACTATTAACTGACATCAGCAAAAACCCGTTTGGCATCGTCATTCCGGCCCATCATTAGGAAGGTGATCCCGTAGTCATTTTGCAATTCCAGCTGCTCTGGGAATCTATCCACCAACACCCGCTGCACCTGCAGGGCGCGAGACATCCAGCCTAAATAATAATATGCAAATGATCCAAAATTGAATATAGAGGATTAGATTAGATTATACTGGGATTAAATTTATATTAATTAGTTAGTTAATTAGGATGTTGAGTACTAGGATAATGTTGAAACACGCCAAGTCTTACTATGGTACTATAAAAATAACTTTGAATCTAAGCCAATACATCAAATTTTTAATAAAAACCATGAACTAAATTAAACTTGTTTTTCGGTATCTTGAGATGTTTTAAACCGATTCTTAGATATTATAAATTAGTGCGAATGCTAATTATTTCAGTCACAGCGTGCATGATACACTGTACCTCTCCAAATTGAATGCAGCCCGATTCTGGTGTATTTGAGTAAGGAAATTTACTGGAAAAAAATCCAGCATCAAAGTTACATACATGCACATAACCGCTAATATTATATCATCATAATATGCTAATCCTGGAGTTTCTACCTCCCTCCTCCCCTTTTATTCCCCCTCGCCAATTAGAAAGTCTCAAGTCTTAAGTCTTAAAATAAAGCTTTGAGTCGTCAAAAACAAAGCTGACCTCTGAATCTGCATCTATCCACCAGTCGTGTAGCCGTCAACAAATATAACTCGTCAGGCACGTTTGGCATCTTCAGGACCTAGAAAAAAATACTGACGTTTGATTCGTAGCCATTTTTTATGCCAAAATGTGAGCTAGGTACGCGTTTTCTAGTCAACCGACGCGGCACAACTATTGCACCATACTGCTTCATTGGTAGAGCGCTGGTCTGCAGATCTAGAGGTATGTAATTCGACTGCTGAGCAAACCTCACTTCCCAGATCCCACTGACGTTCGAAGTCAATTTGAAAAAATAAAACAAGTCCTTAAAGTATTGAGAGAATGTTAGGAAAAGCATGTATACACGTTATGTGTTATCTACCCGCATTATATGCTTTTATCAATTCTACAAACACTTCTATAATAGTCCAATCACAGGACAATAAAGCTGTTGATCGTCGCTTCTGATTAGTGTTAGTAAAGGTATTGTACTCTGTAGTACAGATTTTGTTCTACTATTATAAAATTAGCTTCTCTGCTTAGCTCAGTGTCGATTCATACTTACAACCGTCAACGCAAAATTACAAAAAAAACACGTCAATATAAAAAGTTGGTGGGTGTAGCCTAACGACCCTCACTTTTTCGTATTGTTCAATTGACTGCTCAAGCAGGGCATTGGACTGTCGTCGTTCAGACAGGGTGTCTAGGGTTCTGGCCAGGCCATAGTGGGCCCTGGGACTGTATTTGTACAGTTTCACCAGATTCTGGAAAAACTCCTGAGCTTCGTCTAGTTTCATCTGAAAAAAGGAAAAATAAAAAAGAAAAATTAAATTTAAATAAAATCAAGGAGACAACTAGATTTCACCAAAACTAGCGTGGATTCATAGAAGTTAGCCTAGCCATGAGTTTCCGAAACAAAACAAATAAAACAAAACAAACAAAACAAAAGCAAATATTACTAATGATACTGTTTCTCTTTATAAGTAGCATACTTCAACTAATATGTTCCAAATGATAGACTTTTTAGCAAGTCTGTTTTCCTAGTGGCGTATCTTGTTTTGTCAGACTTTAGTCAGGAAACATAAACCTGCACATAACGCTTGCTTCTATTTATGTACAAACTAAAAAACAACCTAACGGGGATTTGAACTGAAAACGAATGTGCAAAAATTTGCAAAAAAACTACGTGATAAAAGATAATATAAATAATCAATGTAACATTCTTTTATTGTGAAAAACAAAATATTGCTGGAAAAACTACTATCACAAATTCATTAACTAATATTTACAAATAATAAAATATATAGCATAAATAGCATAAATAATAAAATAAGCAAAAACAAGCAAATCACTTACAGACAAAAAATTTGCGCATTATACACAATAGATATTGTGTACTGAAAAAATAGTGAGCAAATTTTGTTGAACAAAAGGTGAAAATTAAATAAAGTGTAGAGTGTAGATAGACTAATGCATGTGGAATAATATAACATTCTATAATAGGCTATGAAAGTTTACTATTGTAAATAAGTCAATTAATTCCATCCAATGGCTTGGAGTTACAACTGAGTTGATTTTCGGTAAAAAAAGTAGACTATTAGAGGTATATATCTAACTATTCATACATAGTATACACATTCCACACGCACAAGCATAAATGGTAATACAGAAGAAAATGCCTAAGCACAGTGAATTAATTTACACCAATATCCTGGTTTTTTTATAGTTGGTTGCGATTGCAGCAAAAACGTTACAAGAAAGCTAAAGCTTAACCCTCAATACCTCAACTAGGCTAGCTTTCATCAGCTTTTGTAAGCTACTCAATTTTGTAGCAGATGATCGAAATTTTCAGTCAGAAATAAGCACACATCCTAACAGACAAGTATGTACTGAGTTCAAGTAGCACAAAAAGATCTACATTCTACAAAAATTAATAGTATTGTTGTACAGAATAGAATACTACTTTTTAACAACACACAAAATGTCCAAAAACGAAACGATAGCATACATACATAGTTTAACACGGGGGGTATGGGGGAGGGTCCGGGAAGACTTCATATTTTAATATATACAAGGCTAGCAAAAGTACAGTCAAGCTCAGACATGTAACGGGGTCAAAAAAACTTTGGGAAAGTCTCTCCAGGCAAATTTTGAAGACCCTCCCCCCTAATCGACGAAAAATAAACTAAATTTAACAAAAAATGTTGTAACATTTTCCAAAAAGTTTTACCCAATTTTGCCAACATTTTCGATACACCCCACGGCCCCACCGGATCCTTGCTCTTGGCAGAGGGGGAACCCGTGGTACCCCCTTCATAATATATGTTTGGTCAAAACGCAGGGCATTTTCAAATCAAATTTTAGCAATTTTCTAAATTCTGGGCAAAAAATCTTATACATAATAGCCAGTTTCGACAAGATTAAGGTTAAAATTGTGTCTTCTTCGGGACGGAAAAATTTATAGTCTCAGAGAAGAAGGGAGTCTTCTCAGTTCTCACCCCCAAAGAAAGAATAGCCAAATTACTCGTGGCGTTATAAATTTTCCGGGAGTTTTTTTCCGGTGCCCAGCCCTGATACATATAGACTCCAACTTGAGCTCACAAAGCAGTCGAAATATCCGTACAAGACCCCCCCCCCCCCCTTCCACTCAGACCCATGTGTTAAAGTGTGAATGATAGCACCTGAAACTAGCTCTAAACGTATATACAAGCATAAAAAAATGACTACAATGAACACTAACTGCTGGAATTCACAAACAATAGGCAAATTTACATAGATCAGTATAACTAAAAGATTCTAAAAGATTTTAGATTCTATTAACTTGAAAAACTAATAGAAAACTGCAACACTTAAAATAACTTGTAAAAAAGGGGAGGTCGCAAAAACCTGAGCAGAAGAAGGTAAAGGTGCCTTTTCACCTTTTTTTGACAAAAATTTTATCCGACCTACGATATTTTGGTCAATCAGGCGACATATATACAGGGTCCCCAAAATATGGCTAAGCCCACTAAAATTTTTAACCCATTATATACAGTATGATATACACGATGTAAAAGTTGAAAAACCTAATGTTGAACGTTGGACAATACGTAATCAAACTAAAAAATACATTGCGCTAAAATAATATGGTAGTTACTACGAAAAACCAAGGTGTGAACAGTAAAAAAATATTGTATCCTGCAGAAAGTTCGACAATTTTTTGAAACGGACTATGTACGAAAATGAAAAAAAAACAAAAATTTGACTTATACATAGCTTTCTGAACATTACTGTATTTTTAACGTAACATTAACGCATAACTTTACAGAATGCCCCGAGTTAACAGCGAGTTTTAAATTAACAAATATATAAATAATCAAATTCCAGATAAACTGCTGCAGAAATTATGTATTTAACTCCAAGTAAAAGACTTGTATGAACTTGACGATAATTTTACCAATGCAATTTTTGACAAAAAAACTAAGGCACCGTGTCTTAAGCCTGTTTCACACGATGGGGAAAACGCGTGGGGTGCCCCTTGGGGTACCCCATGGGGTGCCACATGGTGCCACATGATGCCCCTCGGGGTGCCCCGAGGGGCACCATGTGGCATCGTGTGACACCCCATGGGGTGCCCCGAGGGGCACCATGTGGCATCGTGTGACACCCCATGGGGTGCCCCGAGGGGCACCATGTGGTATCGTGTGACACCCCATGGGGTGCCCCGAGGGGCACCATGTGGCATCGTGTGACACCCCATGGGGTGCCCCACGTGGGGAAAATCAGTATCGCTCGCCGTGCGTTTTTCCATGTGGCACCACATGCGACAGCCAATTAGTAAGCACTGTTGATGATCACGTGACTTTATACAAATGCTTAAAGGACAATTTTAGGGCTTAAACTCAATCATTTTAGTTAATTTTTTCACATTTGGTTAGTCTATTACGGCTTTTACGAATACGTAGCGGCGTAACGAAAAACGACGGCGAGCGATACTGATTTTCCCCACGTGGGGCACCCCATGGGGTGTCACACGATGCCACATGGTGCCCCTCGTGGCACCCCATGGGGTGTCACACGATGCCACATGGTGCCCCTCGTGGCACCCCATGGGGTGTCACACGATGCCACATGGTGCCCCTCGGGGCACCCCATGGGGTGTCACACGATGCCACATGGTACCCCACGGGGCACCCCTTGGGGTGTCACACGAGGTGCCCCACGTGGGGATTCCCCACGTTTTTCCCCATCGTGTGAAACAGGCTTTAGACCATTAAAAATTGATATTTAACAGGGCGAATAAAAAACAAGTACCAGATATACACATTATATGGCATAGTATATACATAAAAGATGGGAACAGAAAATAAAACCATCTACCTAAGGGGGCGGATCCAGGACAAAATTTCGGGGGGTTTGCCAGCGAAAAAATGTGAAAGTTTCTTCACGGAAACAAAGTTTTGACAGGATGATAAATAACCAAAGGACTTGGAAAAAATTTCGGTGGGGAGGGGCGGCGGCCGCACCCAGTGGCGTAGCCAGAAAAAAATTTCGGGGGGAATGACTTTTCGATTTTTTGAAGTGTGTTGAAATGCACTTAATTGCTATTTTAACGCAAAAAATGACACATATTAGCATTTTTCTTTCAAAAAACAGTGCTAATTTTCGACCACAGCAGCATCGAACGTAAATTTGCAGCTAAAAATAACGAAAGTTACAAAAATGGTGGGCCGGTAAGGGGTCGGAAGCTAGCGAATTTCATATTTTTCGAAATTTTTTGACATTAAAAACTGTACATTTATTGGAAAATGTCATTTTTGTAACAATAAAACAGCTAAAACTATACACTACACAGTGTATTAAACAAATACATAGTGCATAATGCAACTACATACATACGTACCCCTCCCCCCTTCCGAGATGCAGCACTTGTAGCAAAAATGAGAATCCCATCAGTGCTATTCTGATGCCATTCACAATTACTCTTCTTATCCAAAATGGTCAGTTTAGCGGATTTGATTTAATTTTTTTAAAAATAAGCAGCACAAGAGTTAAGAGTACAACAATATAGTGCGTTAAATTTGACAAAAATTTGAATTTAGTTAATCGTAAAGTGGAACAGGTTTCATTATGTTGTGTTACTTTAGTGCAGTGTTGGTAGCAAAAATAAGTAAAATATAATTAGGTAAATCCAGTTTTAAACCTAATCCGTTATATGTATTTTGGACAATGCCCTTGGAATTCAGTGGAAAAATAAGAATTTGGCACAAAAAGCAGTTGAAATCTCAATAGAAATGTGTGCTATTGCCGAATTCTTAACATCACGAGTGGTTATGATGAGTTAAGGGGGTAGTGTCGCGAAAGCAGTCGATTTTGCGTAACTGTAAAACATTGCTAGAAAAAGATAAGACATCGTTCTTTATATATTTTGAAAGTATATGTTGAGGCAAGTATTTTCGCCAAGTTTCATCAAAATTGATGCAGTATACTGTTTGCAGTGAGGTCGCAAAGTCGGAAAAATGACGTTTTAAAAACCTATTCACATTCAATTTTTTCGTCACAATTATCAACTTATTTGTTTAGTTTGTTTACATAGAATAAAAGGACATATATATGTTGTAGTTTATGCACACAAAATTTAGTGCAAATTGCTTGAGTGGTTGCGGAGTAATACCTATTTGAACTGTGAAACTGTGCGTAAACAGTGAAGTACTCACAGCAAAAATGATAAATTGTGAAAAATTTAAATGCTTATTTTAAAATCAAAAGAAAAACGAACCCTTTATTTTTCTTTTTTCTTATTTGTGGCAAAAAACTGTGCGTCAACACGTTATGTGTGCTTAAGAAGCTGGCCAATCTGATATCTGGCTGAATTTTTTGAATTTTCATGTCCTTATTGTGTGATGTCTGGCTTACTATCGGTGATTGGTCCAAGATATTGGTAGATATTGGTAGTCTAGTGTCTGACAGTACTTATTTAACACAGTATAGCATTTGACTAGTTTCTCAGTGAACGTACAAGTTCAAAGCAAAAAGATATCTTTTTGCAACCTATGACCAAAACTGCTTTCGCGACACTACCCCCTTAAAAGAATCATTAAATTTAAATTACGTTTCGCCAAATGTTTTTTGCTAAGTCTTTTCTTTTAGGCCTGTGCCATCAAAAGTGATTCGAATATCCCCCTTTACTTTCATACCAGAATTCTATCAACAACAACGGCTAAAATATTTCAACAATCGAGTATTTATACTCTCCTAGTTTCGTACTATGGCACGCTTATTTCTCCACTAAAACCAAATCCTCAATCGTCCGTAATTCTCCAGTTCCAGTAAAAAACGAATTAACCCTGTTCTGTCGTTAAAGCGTTCACCAAAAGTAATGATATCCACAGTTTGCCGCGAAAGTTTAAAGCAACAAAAATCGGCTTAATCTGATACACGATAATCCAATTAATCCGATATTAGCAGTTGTCAAAGCCATTTAGCGTGTAATCTTCGGTTCTTTCGTGGTTTCTGAAGGAAAAGACAAAATAACAACAAACGTATAAGAATAACAACAAGACATTCTGATTTCTGTTATACGAGCCCTGTTTAAAACATGTATGTATATATATTCATAAAAAATCTAAAATTTAATGGAAGTAATTCAACTAATTTAGAATATAAATATAGAATTTTTTTACTGTACCACTGTAAATGCTATAATACGCTTAGTTCTGCTGATCAAAAAGAAAGCATCAACATAATATGTACCTAAAAAATAGAATAGTGAGTGACTACTAGCCAGTATTCATTAATTCACATTTGCGCATTTTCATCTGACATTGCCTTTCATTCATACAAAGATTGTTGCACTAATTTTGTAAAAGCACTAAGGCCCACATACAGGGCCGCACGGCCCGAGTCATTACCTAATTTATATTGAATTTCTATACTAATAGATTATCTAAAATTGATATTAACCATACATGTACCCGGGTTTGCAGTCTGGGAGAGGCCTTTTTTTAGTCAAATTTTAGGGGAGATTCGTCCCGACGCTTAATGGGTCTTAAGGGGGGGGGCTACCCGGGTCAAAAATCAAAGTTCTCCAATTTTGCTTATTTTCACATATGTTACTCCCCCAAGGTACCCCAGCCTCAGATAAGAACAATTAAGCTTGAAGGTGCACTTTTGGTTCAGTGCGTTTGTCAGTGTATATATATATACATATATACATAGGCAAAAGTACGCCAAAAAGCCGAAAAGTAGCCTTTATTTGGACATTTCTAGCACAAACCACATTAAGCCAATCAGGCTGAAATTTGGCATAGTAGTAGCCCACATGCATGCGCAAAATCGTATGATCCGGATTTTTGATATGTATTTTCAAATCGAAAATCGAGGGCGAAATGTGAAAAAATGGCCGTTTTTTGGACCTGCCAAATTTGAGTGATTTTACATTTGACGTCATTGCTCAGGCCATTGGCAAAAATTTAAAAAAATGGATCATAGAGGTTGAGATATGACGTTAGGCTATCGAATCGTGTAAAAATCAGCTTCGTCAGTGTTAACAAAAATTTCGAGTAAAGGGGCACTTTGCAACCACAAAAAAACTTTTTTTTGCGCCTATGATTTACACGTAAAATTGAATTTTTGGGAGCCCCTAGTGAAAAATTGGCAAAAGCATTGGTTCCAGTTTGTTACATATGCGATGCGCCTTCCCTGGGGCTACATTGTGTGCAAATTTGAAGCGAATCGGAGAGCATAAAATTTTCACTTTTTCAGGTAGCCCCCCCCCTTAAGGGGGTAGTGTCGCGAAAGCAGTCGATTTTGCGTAACTGTAAAACATTTTCAGAAAAAATTAAGACTTCGTTCTTTATATATTTTAAAAATATATGTTGAGGCAAGTATTTTAGCCAAGTTTCATCAAAATTGATGCAGTATACTGTTTGCAGTGAGGTCGCAAAGTCGGAAAAATGACGTTTTAAAAACCTATTCACATTGGATTTTTTCGTCACAATTATCAACTTGTTTGTTTAGTTTGTTTATATAGACTAAAAGGACATATGTTGCAGTTTATGCACACAAAATTTAGTGCAAATTGCTTGAGTGGTTGCGGAGTAATACCTGTTTGAACTGTGAAACTGTGCATAAACAGTGAAGTACTCACAGCAATAATGATAAATTGTGAAAAATTTAGACGCTTATTTTAAAATCAAAAGAAAAACGAACCTTCATTTTTCTTTTTTATTATTTGTGGCAAAAAACTGTGCGTCGAGACGTTATGTGTACTTCACAAGCTGGCCAATCTGATATCTGGCTTAATTTTTTGAATTTTCAAGTCCTTATTGTGTGATGTCTGGCTTACAATCGGTGATTGGTTCAAGATATTGGTAGATATTGGTAGTCTAGTGTATGGCAGTACTTATTTAACACATGTTAGCATTGGACTAGTTTCTCAGGGCCTTTTTCTAAAATGGACTTAACTGTACTTGACTTAACTGGACTTAAACCAGCGGACTTAAGTGGACTTAAACGCATTCCAAAAATACCGGATTTAAGTGGACTTAATTAAGTCCGCTGCAAGTTTAAGTCCAGTTAAGTCGGACTTAAGTGGACTTAAATTTGCAGCGGACTTAATTAAGTCCACTTAAGTCCAGTATTTTTGGAACGCAGACTTAATTAAGTCCGACTCGATTAAGTCCGACTTAATTAAGTCCGATTTCATTCCTAAAATAACTTCCGCTTTTAAGACTCTGTGTGGATTACGAGTTTACGTTTATAACTTTTGACTAGTTTTACCGTTCTGCATGTGTAATACGTCATTCGAAAGCTCACAAATTGCGCTTTTCAGCCATATAAATGTTAAAATTCTTTATGCTTTTATTTTTTAAAATTACATCCTGAACAACTTTAAAAAGTTGTGACAACTGTATTGTACCATTCTAAAACAAAAATTTAAGGCTGGTGTATGCCCGCGTTTGAGGGCTGTTTCTGTGTTCAGTATGGTCTTGTGGTTCGTCATTGGCCTCAGATTGATTTAGACTTGCGAAGTCTTCGATACTGTTCTTAACCTGCGATTAATTCATATGTAATTTCACTCATGCATCTTTGGGACAGTTCTTAAGCACTCTTACGTACGTCAGCCAATCAAATTGAGCCATATTTACATGTGATACCAAGAACAGCCAATCAGACAGTTGCAGGCCGACTAGTGGAAAAAACTGCTAGTTTGTGTTGCGTAATTGAAAATGCGTTTCTGAGCCTTTTTTTGCGTGAAAATTTGAAATGTTATATACTTCTGAAACCCTAAAAAATTCTACAAGTATATAAAGCACTTTTACGACGGCTTTTCGAGTCTCTTGGTAGTTTAGATGGTAAGCTTTTTGCTTTTCAATCGGGCAACCATGGATCGAATTCTGTTCTGAGCTATTTTAATTTCAGTTTTACTTTGACTAGCAAATGCGATTAATATACTTTTAAGTTATTTTCAACGAAACGCAGTTAATCCAATCGAGTTTGAGCATTATTTCACGTGTAAAAGACTGTTCCCCTGTCCTCAAGGAGTATGAATTAATCACCCATATATAAAGACAGGGACAAGGACTTTACTTTACTTTTACTTTTTGTTAATTCTTGATCAACTTCACACATGCAAAAACAAACTATTATGTTGTTTTCGCAAATGCAGACACACATGTAAGATGATGCGGCACTCTGGTCGAGACATAGTGAAGACTCAAATGTCATTGGCTAAAAATGACAAACCTGGACCACGTGATGAAGACGAGTCACAGATGTACATGGGGTGGTCTGGGGGGGGCAAGCCCCCCCCCCCCAGATTTGAAATTCCGGGACAAGCCCCCCTTCAGATTTGACCCGTCGGGACAAGCCCCCCATCCTTGAAACTAAAAAATTGCCTCAGATCGCCCTAAAATGCTTAAAAAATGAGCAAAGAGCGAAAAAATCGCTAAAAAATCTGAATTTCGCAAAAAATTTCCCACTTTTTATTCAAAAACTAGAAATTTTTGCGTTTTTGGGACAAAAAATTGGGACAAGCCCCCCCTAAAATGTCGAAAATTTCGGGACAAGCCCCCCCCCCAGACCTAGACCCCGTGTACATGTATGCGAGTAATCAATAACACCCGGCCAATCAAAAACAACAAAAGTGCCCATAACAAGAAACACTATAGGACAACAAATTTGGTCAAATAATGACTGCTCGACACCATGTAATTTCTGTGTCGTATTATTTTTCAGCAGGATTTATGTGTCACTATAGTCTTATCTGGATTATTTTCAACCATATTTGACAAAGCGTAAGTCTGAAAACCCACATTTACTACACTCGTTAGTGGTACAAAATTTTTAAGCTTTATAAGAAAATTATGTTATTACAAACTTTAAAATTCAGTCCTACAACGGTTATCAACTCTAAACTTGAAATTTCAGCCAAAAAGAAACATCATACGTTCCATAAAAATGCCAGTAATCGACTGAAAAAGACTAATTATCGGCCATATAGCAACTTTAAAAAAATAAAAAAACTTAAAAAGTATGTTATCAAAAAGCCCATTTATTTAGCTATCATTCGACATATAGATCGTCTAAATCGGTTCAGTATGTCAAAAGTTATAAACGATTATGTAAGAGCTATCAAGCACTTAAATCCGTTAAGTCCGCGTAAAGTTACGCGGACTTAAAATTCTCCCAAATACGTGTAAATTTAAGTCCGCGGACTTAAGTGGACTTAATTAAGTCCATTTTAGAAACGTGCAAAAGTTAAGTCGGACTTAAATAAGTCTAGCTGCAACTTAAGTCCACTGTTATTTTTGGAATGCGATCGGACTTAAATATAAGTCCTGTGATATTTTAGAAATGCGACTGGACTTAATTAAGTCCACTGGCAGCGTTAAGTCCACTTAAGTCCACTTAAGTCCGATTTTGCATTCCAAAATTCCGGACTTAATTAAGTCCAGTTAAGTCAAGTCCAGTTAAGTCCATTTTAGAAAAAGGGCCTCAGTGAACGTACAAGTTCAAAGCAAAAAGATCTCTTTTTGCAACCTATGAGCAAAACTGCTTTCGCGACACTACCCCCTTAAGCTCACAAAAACGCAAACATTTCTTGTTTTTACCTAAAAAAGACATTTTTTGCAAAATTTTGATACTTTTTCCACTTTTTTTGCTTTTCGCTAATTTTTGAAGCATTTACAGCGATCTCGGGCAAATTTTGAGTTTTGGAAGATATTTTTTCAGCACCGAAAAGGATGCTTATCCCGATGTGTCAAGTCTGAGGAAAAACTTGTCCCAGAGTTTCAAACCCGGCACACCCCCTGTGTACATCTCTGCTATTAACTGTATGGACTGATTTAAATGATTTTATTGTTTAAAAAATGAAACAACAATACCAGCACCAGGGATAGCAAAAGGGTGTAAAAAAAATCGGACTTAGTCTCGGCTACTTTCCGTCTAATAAGCGACAACATAAATAGGGATCAGGGAAGCCGCACTATCAACCACTAACTAACCACCACACTATATGTACATCAAGCACCAAAAAATGGGGAAAGGCAACCGACTGCAGTTAACAGCAACACTATCTAAAATTGAGCCCGCACACTCTCTATGCACACAAATATTTCCACTTGAAAAATCTCTTTTGCTCATGACCAGACAGAGGAATCGCAAACCTGTGCGTGTCACGGTTTCACCTAGCCCTCCCCATCCCCCATTTAATCTGGGTCCAAAAACCCGGCCACTCTCTCCGCTAGCCGTTTTATCCTCTAAAAAGTATTGTTCTGGCAAATAACTATATACTATTACCAGCTCAGCCCTCCCCCCCTTCACGTGACCATTCCCCCATCGTCATTCGTCAGGTGTATCTGCCTTCCGTCCCGCATCACTAATTGCTAGGCGCAATATACCTTTGCCCATGCAAAAGCGGTGGTTCTGAAGGGGTATGCTAAATAGGAAAGTAGCCAAGGCTAGCCAATGCTAAATAGGAAAGTCTTTTTTGAAATATATGTAAGTAAATCATATATATGATACTAAAAAAGGTCCAATATCCAGCACTTTTCTAAGACTCCAGTGCCATTATTCCCGAACAGCGCCGTATATGGTATAATGGTCCTGCGGCTCTCTTGGAGCTTGTTCATTCCCACAGGGAAATATACCATATCCGACCCTGTTCGGCAAAAAGAGTGCCGGAACTTTAGTAAAGTGCCGGATATAGGACTTGATCCATTAAGAATCAGGATGGTTTCGAATGGCTGACTACGTATTCATTTGAAATTTCAGACAGCATAAATCATACCTTACACGCAACAAACTAGGTTTGAACCAGATAAAACCTTTTTGCGACTGTTAAATCATGTAAAACTGAGAAACATTCTTAAACAGGGCTTCGCATACAGGAAAACCATGCAAATATATAGCAATAGCATATATATACTGGCCACATAAAAAATTTTAAAATTGAGGACTAAGAAATAAACCGAAAATAAGAATCGTTAAAACTGAATACAATACAACAATTTTGAAAGGCAAAGTTTGCTTCGTAATTGCCTATGTTAAGATTAAATCCATGCTGAAAATTTAAAAATGTTACTGGTAAAAGATACGACCCGTAAATTAGACTGCATAATACCAGGAGTACATAATAGGGAAAAGCACAAGGCTCTTGTCCATTCCAGCTATAACGATGCTCCCTCCGTCACATTATACAATACACCTGCTAATAATGCTAATTGCTCAGTTCCATTTTCAGGCCAAGGGGCAGGGTACCCTGCTAAACCACCCTCGTAAATTAGAGGGGTACTTGAGGGGGCAGCTGTGATATACTCTTCCCTGTTATGTGCTCTTGATAATATTTCAAATTATACATTATCGTACATGAAGCTGCATAAATTTGAAAGGCAAAATCTTCGAACGTTTCAAAACGATATCGGAATTATATTCAACTAAAAGTTCACACACATTACAGGGTGATTCGAAAGCCAAAAAAAGCAGAAAGGTAGTAGAACACTGAAAATTGATCAAATCAAATATTCGCTGCTGCACAGTGCACGTATATACAAATGGGAAGCCAGATGGTGGGGAAAAATATAAAATATATACAGATTAAGAAAATCACACAGGAAAGTTTAGAACAGTATATTACGAGTAGTGCGCACAAATGACTATGGAAAGAACAACATAAGGTGCGAAATAGAATTTGTGCAATGCAACCAAAATAAAGTTTAAATAAATAATAAAATAAACCAGCGAAGAACAAAAAGCGATTTGCTTTCATTATAAATCCGTGTTTCCGTTTCATAAAATTTATTACTTTTTTTAACTTTTATTTGCAAAAATGCCAACAACTGGAATTGTATAAAATATTACATGATTCTAAAAAACGAAAATCTCAACTAAAATCAGTAGGATTACACAATAGCGCTCTACTATGGAGTCTTGTCCTGTTAAAAACCTGCGTTGGTCATTAAAGGACCCATCAGAAATTGGATAGGATCGCTTCACTACCAATTAGCCAAAATTGCCCAGTTTAAGCGTGTTTCTCCAATCAAGGGCTGTGCTAATCACAAAAGTTAAAATCTAATCCGTTAAATAAAATATTCAAGCCCCGAAATCTAATCCGTTAAATCCAATATTCAAGCCCCAACGACTGTACAGAAAAATAATAACCAGGATTACGCATGTGCATACATGAGGGAGGGGGGGTCAAAATTTAGTAGGCTCACTGGCTCAGGGAAGGGCGGGTGTCCCAGCTTGGGGAGGGAATCGGAAAGGGGTATCCAAAATTTTTGAGCTGTTACATGTATGCGCATGTCAGCATGGGTGAAATAGGATTAGCATTCTAGTCTGAACTTAACCCGTACTCCGCAGCGAACTTTTGTGCAATGCAAACCCCAGTAAGCAAACATGCGGGAAAAGTTTGAAGTTTGCAGGATGTGAAGTCAATCGATGTGCTATCGCAATATCATGCCTTGACTATCAATCATTGCTTTACTGAAACGTTCAGTACGTTTTTGCTGACTGAGTAGTACTTATTGATTAGCAAGACTACTCAGTACTAATTGATCAATATCCATGTTCGTCAGTATTAGACAGTAAACTAATATTTTTCCGATTCATACTCGTCCTTGTCCTTAAGCTTTTTTTAAAAACAACTGCTTGGCCGTGTGAGTGACTTTCGTACGGATAAAGTTTGGATAACTTCGAGATTGTATGCACAAAATTATCCGAAACGCTGGTGTCAATTATTCACAGCAGCTGACCAAACTTTGACCTTGTCTTGTCCCTGTCCCTGTGCCCTTAAGGACAAGTACGAACCGGACTTGGATCAATTCTAATCTCCCTCCACTTTTTCTAACCTCAGCTAGCAACAGATCGGCTTCATCTAGTCGTCCTCTGATCTTATTATCCTCTCGATTGGTTATAGCTGCCTTTCGATAGAGCACTCGGCCAGTCGCCGCTTCCGACACCACGGCACCGGTTGGCTGCACCGGTTTGGTTTCTGTTTTAGGTTGTCTTTTCACCGGTTTCTCTTCCTCTTCTTCTTCCTCATCTTCGTCGTGATGGTCCTTTGGCAGTTGATGTTTTCGGGAATGCGATGGATGTTTTCGATCCGACGATGCGGAAGGAATCTCAGTTGTGGCTGATTTGTCTAAAACAAAAATCGGTTTATTAAAATTATAATTATCTGGCATATTTATAGGCAAAATTTTATGGGGGGGGGGCGATAGGAGGGCAACCCAAATTTACGATAAAACATTATTTTTAGGCAAAAAAATGGTTACTATACGTTAAATGTTACGTTTTTATAAGTTATTGTAGCTAGCCCCCCTCAGTCCCTCACTAAAACATGACTGAATACATTTGGTATGTTAGTTAGTACATTTTATTAGGTTGTCGGATAAATTATCAAATCCACATGATATATATTTGAAAAATAAGTCGCAGACCAGCCCGCCACACACCCTCATGAGGATTTATTTAATATTTATTCTCTGCAGCTGGATGATACTTGGCTTGTGTTAAAATTTTTAGGGCAATATTAGAAATATTAATAGTCATATAATAACGTTCCTTCTTACAACTACGATTTCATTTTTTTTAAATTTTCAAAAGGACTAAAGTCTGACCAGAAATTGCGTAACCGCGAGACAAAACAAGTGGCGCGAATTTCGTGACTACTCACTCACTGTACTCTTGATGCTGGCTATTCGATCTTTTCGTAGTGCAATTTCGTGTTTCTTTTCATCTCAGGGTCCAGCATGCCATTTATTGGTCAGACTTTAGAAAAAATATTTTTTTATGTAGTATTATATTTTGCAAACTAAATGTACTAACCGCCAGCCTTAATATGGAAATATCTAAGGGGATGTAGATGTCGACTGGATTTGGCACCAGGTTTGTCGTCATGGCATCCGTAGCGATCACAAGTCAACGAAGATCGATCATCCTTCCCACTGATGCGATAATATCGAACTGGATGAACGGAAACACTTTCTTCCAGTTGTTTTTCGTCCACGGTCGCTTTCGTTTTTGATTCAGCTGGCGGTTCTGGTTCGGCTGAAAAAGTCACTGAAATTGTACAAAAAATACCTACAAAAAATTAACTAAAACTTTCATATGAACGTTATATCCACCAATTCATTCAGATTGTTATTAGCTAGGCGTTGAAAGATAGTCCTTAAACTTAAACCGGAGAATTACGAAATAATTTATAACCATTGTAATAATTTATAAACAGTATATTGTAGGTACTACATTCATTCAAAAGATCTCATTTCATATTTATCTGGTAGGAACAGACCAATGGCAGGACCATAATAAGACAACAAACCCTGGGCTCTAACATAGGGGCGTTCCGGAAGTTCCCCAAATTTAAGCTTATGGGGCAGCCCCCCCCAACTTTACCCATCAGGACAACCCCCCCCCTCCTTGCTCCTGAGAAACGAGGTGCCTGGAGCTAAAAAATTGCCACTGAGGCTGTAAGAAACTGCTCCAAAAATGAGCAAAAAGCCAAAATATCAGAAAAATATTATCAGAGTTTTACAACAGTTTTTCATGAGAACATTTAAAAAAATAACGTTTCTGTGCGTTCAAACAAACAACTATATTCCAACGTTCAAATTCAAATTTAAATCACACAAAATCCGGGACAAGCCTGCCTTTCCAGTCCTAAAACTGTGTTAGTAAGCACACCACAACAGCTGCAAAATTGTTATTGGTCAAAGCTAATGAAAAGCTGTGGATAATCTACAGAATACAGCATGCAGGAGGAGCCTACATTTCCAAGATCAAGACACAGAGAAGTCAATGAGAAACGCTGATTAATCAAAGTCAAAAACACTACGTTTTCAGATGGCTTATATACGTTCAAACGTTCAAATCGGGTGTTATTTATACGACCGAGCTTATTCAGAAGTCTGAATGTCTGAATAAGACAAAAAACGATTGAGTAAGACAGAAACCAATTGAAAAAGTCCACCGTCATTCCAGCTGAAAACAAATCCCGCCGGGTAAGAATATTCTTATTCAGCCAATCATACAACGTGAACAAACTCTATATTATCGGCCTTCACAGCCTTACGTAGAAAAACATACATAGCGACAGCAAAGAGCGAAAAGAGAATTCTGAACCGCAACAGTGAACCCGTGTGAATATTTAGCTTGAATCTTCAAAGCTAAACGTTCTCCGTTGAAATCTTCTCTGCTTCTCTGGCGTTTCACATAAAACTGGAGGACAGGAAAAAATCTAATCCATACAGAGTCCGGCTTGACAGCATTAGAAATGTAGGAGCAGAAAGAGATAGGGAGGGAAACTTTACTTAACTGTTGAAAAAAGGTACAACGACGGAAAAGTCTACATTTTTGCTGAACAAAAGCTGAAAACTGCTACTGCTGTAACTAAAAAAATCTAGACTAACTAAGCTGAAGCCTAGAAATCAGGAAATATTGCAAGTCTCTAATAGTCTAACCTTCTGGTTCTTCAATTTCCTCTTCCTGACGTTTTTTGGCTGATCTTTTACCAGTTTTCTTTACCGGTTCTGGTTCAGATGTTGGTTCATCTTTTTTTGGCTTAGTAGGCACAGCCTTAGGTTCAACTTTCTTTTTCGCCTCTCCGCCGCGAATTTTTTGGTATTTGAGCGGTGGTCGATCGGAAACTGGTTCTGGCTCAGGCTCAACTTCTGGTTCTGATTCAAGTTCAATTTTCTCGGACTTAGTAGCTTTCCTTGTTTTAGCCTCACTACCACGTACACGTTGGTATTTCAGTGGGTGTCGATCAGAATCTGGTTCCGGTTCTGGTTCAGGCTCAATTTCTGGTTCAGGTACCGTCTTTCTAGACTTTGCCGGCTTAGACTTAGGCTCTGCTTTCTGCGGCTTGGCATCCGGAACACGTATACGTTTGGATTTGACTGGAGACAGATCCTCATCTTCTGGTTCTGGTTCATCTTCTGGTTCAGGTTCAACTTTAGCCTTTTGAATCTTCGTAGGAGTGGACTTTTTCGACGGTGCCTCGCTCCCTCGAATGCGTTGATACTTGAGCACTGGTAAATCTGGTTCAGTTTCAGCTTCTGGTTCAGGTTCAATTTCAGGTTCAGGTTCAAGGTCAGGTTCAGGTTCAATTTCGAATTCAGGTTCAAGCTTTGACTTAGCCCTACGTTTTTTAACGGGTGGTTTCTCTTTGACTAGAATAGGTGCTTCTGCTTCTTCTGAGTCCTCTTGATCTTCACCTTCTAGTTCTGGTTCACGAGCTTTTGCTGGTTTCTTTCTTCGTTTGGCCGCTGGTTTAGGTTCAGGTTCCGGTTCAGGCTCGGGCTCAGGTTCTTCATCATCCTCGCGTTCCTGTTCCTCTTCCGTTTCGCCAGGTTTACGACCTGAAAAAATAGCTTAATAAAATAAATATTATTTATCATATTATACATACATAACATAAATAAATACCAAAGATAAAGACATCTATTTCATCGAAAGCATAAAAGTCCCGGGGGTTCTCTCTTCAACACAGAGCTTATTTTGCCGTCTGATTTATTCATATGACCTGGCGTTATAGCTCAAAATTGAAAATGAGCCCGATTTGAAGCAACACAGAGTTCTAGGAGAACCTGTTGACAACTTTTCTCTGCCACATCGCACAAAGCAATGAAAGCTAAAATCCAGCTACTACATAACTGCCAGGAATGTATTACACAAAAATTAGGAAAAGTTAATCAATTGAATCAAAACAAGTTTTGAAGTGGCCGGTTGACCCAGTCAGTCACAGACGTATAATGATGCAATAATATTCTAAGTCAAATCCGAGCAATCTCTCCTCACGATTGAAGTATAGGTTTAAGAAAAATTACAAGGTAAGTAAAAAAAAGAATTTATTAAAAAATTACAAACTTTTACTAAAAAATATACGTATGAAAATACAAAAAATAGCACCAGGAAAATATCAAATGATAGAAAAGTGAGGAGATAAAAATATCATAGAGTAATTCATCACCATACTTAAATATTATTCTATACAATTAAACTGCTCTCAGTTCAATTTTAGCGAAAATGCAGATTGTGAGCTACACAGATAATTATAGCCAAATTTAGGGGAGGGGGTATCCATCACT
Source organism: Trissonchulus sp. WLG1_4 (assembly GCA_030248245.1). Lineage (NCBI taxonomy): Eukaryota > Metazoa > Nematoda > Enoplea > Enoplida > Ironidae > Trissonchulus > Trissonchulus sp. WLG1_4. The sequence continues at coordinate 20,946 of JASANF010006288.1, forward strand.
GCCCCCCCCTAGCTATTGTAGCTGGTAGGAAACCCCTCTCCACACCCCCCTCCCCTCAGAAGGGTGAAAAGGTGCCCAAAAAAATAATTCAAATTTAAAAATAGCAAAAATTTTACGGCCGTCACCTTAAAAAAAGCATATTAAACTGTTGATTATTGAAAAAACTGTAAAAAAATTAAAATACCTTACGACAACCTGCTAGCTACTAATAAACAACTATTATATACAACTATTATATACAACAATATGTACAGCGTTAAAACAACATGATAATAATAATATTAAGTAAACCACAGTGTTAAAGCTAATGCAATATAGCCAGTCGGGAACAAAAACCCATTTTGGAAACTTTTGGTCATATCCCAAGTAATACGCAAAATTGAAAGTTTCTTTTTATTTTCTTATCAAGCCTTACCATAAGCCATAAAATGCAGCATAAAAGTTTTTGTATCATTTACATCATGGCAGAAATTTTGACCTAAAGTCATGGGAAAAAAACCCACGTCGGGAAAAAAACCTAATTTCATCGATCAATAAAAACGTCATGAGCATGCCACCGCCGATGTTGAGCATGCATGTGATAGAGTACCACCTTCTCTTTCGAACGCACACACCAAGACCTTCTTACATCTACCGGCTGGCGGGCCTACACTCTACAGCAAGCCATCAAAGTTGACCTCAAAATTCACATGGGGTCACTTAGTGAAATTTTTTCAAAAATCAGATTTTACTGAAATTTAACGCAGAGTTGCGTAATCGCTATAGCTGTGCTACAGTCGTTTCCTGCCGATTTTCACATGGTTTAATTCAGAAAACAAGCATTTTAATAGGTTTAGCATGTAAAATGTACTGAGTCAATGAGGACTGTGGATAGTAGGCACTAAAAATCCATCATTGTGTCATAATATGAAGTTAAAAAGCATTGATTCTTGTTTAAAACATCTAATCACGTCATTTTGGGCTGTTTACGGCAAAATTTTGCAAAAAATGAGGGTATTCAAATTTTGAAACATTACCCGAACAGGTTTCGTTCCTCGCCAGAATTCCGGGTTTGTTAGTAATTTCTCATCATATGGGCACCCAACAAGTCCGGTTTTGTGTTTCTATCACGTTTATTCATCGAATTACACAACTTGAAAAATTGGGTTTTTTTCCCCGACGTGGGTTTTTTTCCCATGAAGTTGAGCCACTGTGGCTCAGCTGTGGTTCAGTGTGGCACTCAACATTTTAGCTTAATTTGTAGCCCTATAGATGGCCTCCGTGGGATTTGAACAGATTTCGATAACTTTGTTTAGATGAGGAGTACCGATGGTTCAAAGTTGGCCAAATTTTTCAAGCTTCGTAGGTGAAAACAGTCAAAATTTTGATTCCTCATAAAAAATGTAAACATGATCAGAACCAGTTCTAAACTCGATTATGGAGTTGTTCGGAGAGTGTTTTATTGCACACAAAAAATGGTACCAATCGGACCACCCTAAGCCCAGAAACTGGGGTGGGTTTTTTCCCGACAAATGGGGTGGGGGTTTTTTCCCGATTGGCTATAAGTTACGAAGTTTTGCTTCAAACTTTTTTCAATTGAACATAACATAAGAAGTAAGAACATGAATGTATACTTGAACCTTATAAGTTAAATAGCTAAAAAATTACAATAGTCTCATTCTAGTTTTTAGGCCAGTTTATATTTGTGCGCAAAAGCAAACCAATTGGCCGTAAGCTGAATATACGTTAGTTTGAAGGCGGCTAAGCTTGAGAATACGCTCTTAAGCAAAAACCATACGGACAAGAAATCACCAAACATGCAAATATCAGTGGCAAAAAAGGATAATAACTGTAGTAACACAACACTGAGACTTAAAAAATTCGTTCAACTTAAAAAGGTCAGTCTAAAAACATTGTTTTGTATGAAACAAGCATTGTACTCAAAATCCTATGACCGGGACTCGCTAAGAGTGTTTAAACTAAACGCAGTCAAACAAGCCATTGTATAACTTGCACAGAAGACATTTTTGTTACGATAATTATGTTATGTGATTCGAAGAGAATGTTTTACTCTAGCCTAATATCTGCTCAGCCTAAGGCTCAATTCATACTTACAGCCGGAAAAATTACGAAATAGTCATCATGCCACTCATGGTGTAGCGTGATTCTTTCGGATGAACGGACATACGGCTGTAAGTATGAATCGACCCTGAGGATAAACACTTTTAGTGAATCACAGCCAATGTGCACGTTATACGAAGTCAGTTCGATTTGCAGTCGATTCCCTCTGGCAGCAGTATGTCCGTTTATTAGGTGACATAGTATTTTTGACAGCTAAAAGGACACCTTGCCGTGCGTATGAGCAGAAAAACACGAGGGGAGTCGGCGTCGGCGAGGGGGGTGCCCGAACCTGGCGGAAGGGGGGGGGTGGTCCCTTGGCAAATTTTCACAATTTTTCGATTTTCAACTCATTTTTGGGGTACTTGTTCGGGCGCAAGCAAAAAATTTTGCAATTTTTCAATTTTTTACGCATTTTTGGGGAACTTTTCCGGCCATCAGAGGGACGGTGGAGGGTCGAGGGGGGTGCCGACCCCCCTAAGCGGGTCGGGGGGTGGATATCCCCCCTTACACCCCATATGTGCAACTATGTGTATGAGTCGGCCCTTAGACTGCGTTTAAGTTAACAACCTATTGTGAATCCCAGTGGTTAACAGTATTATGCGTATTTCCTAGAGCCACCTTTTGTGCGATAGACGAGCACTGGTTCATTGCTTCGCTCGGTGATTTTCTTCAACAGCTGGGCTTCCATTCGCAACAGCTCTCGTTCTTCTTCACCCAGCTCGCCATTGGCGTTGATATCGTCCGCCGACAGTGGCTAAAACAAAAAACTATCGTAAATAAAACATCAAAAAATTATATAGACCAGTTTAAAAATGTAAGAAAAGGTCTGTTTCTGCCTGCTAGAAATTTTATAATCCTGGTAGCGACTACAATCGCAGCACAGTGTTAGTAAAAAACAGCTGTGTGATTGCATGAAAAGACTCGAACGTTCACTGGAAGCAAACCTCAAAATAGAGTGCTATAGCCCAAAAATACCCTAGGCAGATTGTGGTAAAAAATGACCCACCTTTGTACAAAATTGCATTACGCATCACCAGCTTTTTTTACTTAAAAACTGGAACCATAATGTCGACCTGTACAACGACTAACGTACTACGGCGCAGCAATCGGAGTCCGGTTGAAAAAAAGCTAAAAAAACACCCTAACCTTTCGCTTCTTTGCTTTTGGTCTTTTCGGAGGTTTGACTTTTTCTGGTTCAGGCTCAGGTTCTTCCTCTTCTTCAGGATCGTCTGCTGGCTCTTCAGGTTCAGCTGCTTTGGCTAAAATTAAAACAAACGTTAAAAAATTAAAAAACTAAAAACGAATAATAAAAAATAATATGCGTTCATATTTCCATGACCAATACCACTTTTTTTCCAAAATCATACTTCTAAGCCTTAATCGACCAAAAAACAATTATCAACTAAAAAAAGTTAAAACAGCTCTTACTTTTTTCATCCTCATCCTGATCATCGGGCTCCTGTTCATCTTTTCTTATTTCAGGTTCCTCGATGTGCGGCGGCGGTGGCTTCCTGTGTTTCTTCTTGGTCGTGTCACTGGGTCGATCTATATGGCTGTCATCATCGTCTGTGTCATCCTCGCCCAAATGAGCCTCTTCCAGATCCAAGCCTTCTGCTTCCAGGGCTGAAATAAAACAAAAAAACCAGTAAACCATTCTTAAGATTCTGATTTACGCCTGGGCTTTATTCAGATTTCAGACCATCTAAATTCATGTCGAAGTCAGACCAAAAAATGATAAACACTGAAAGAAAACAGGTGGCACCATTTTAGCAGCTATTTGTTGTACTCTTGATGGCTGAAATCTTATGTTCTTTTCGTAATGAAATCCCCATGTTTTTAGTAATTTGTCTCAGTGTTCAACATTGTTTGGTATTGGTCAGAGTTTAGTCTCAGTGTTGTTTGTTTGTCAACAAAACTCCTTAGCCAAATGTAACAGTGTTGTGTAATCTTTCTGTACAGAACACATTATATACTTATGTTGTTATTTAACTATTATATTTTTGTTTACGTTTCTTATCATTAGTTTATTTTGATTGCTTTACTAATCTTTTGTATTTGTATAGCGTTCTTTTCAGCATTTGAATAAACTATCTTGCTTGCTTGTTTGCTTATTAGATATTCATTCAGCGGACCAAATTCCGTCCCCCAATAACCACCAACCTAAGTCTTCGGCGATCTGCGCCAGATTTCCGTCGGACATCAGGCCGATCAGGCCGCCCATCAGCAGCACGAACACGATCAGGGCGATCCAGACCCGCAGCCCGCCCTTGTTCACCGAGTAGTCCACCCGATCCGCCCGCAGCACCAGCGGCTGCCCGTGACCGCCGATCACATCTAAAACAATAAGAAGACTAGGACTACTCAGAAATCGAAAGGCTAATCTACTTAAGCCGTGTCCGTTACCATTCCGTTACCGGGAGGTGAGCTACAGAGAGGGTTACCGTTCCGTCCATTAGGCCCGGACCACAAAGATAATACTTTTTCTCATACGCGGGCAGCTAGCGACTTCTGGGGGAGGTGAGCTACCGGGAGGGGGGGGGGAGGGCGGAGAAACTTTGCGAGCTTAGTGTTTGGCCGATTATCGGTATCGGTATCGGCCGATATTAGGCATATCGGTATCGGTATCGGTATCGGTATTTTTAAATTTTAAAAATACCGATACCGATAGTTTTTTCCTCGGGTACTCAAAAACTCAGCTCATCTGCTTGAAATTTAAGCGGTGTCTTTTTTACCTGCAACTTTTTTAATCAACGACCTCAACAGGCACCAGAAAGTCAGTATGGCAAGCATTTCCGCTCCTATTGTATTTTCACAATTTCAGAAAGTCAGAAAGTGTATTGTATGTGGTAGCAGGGGCGGTTCCAGGGGGGGGGGGTGCAGGGGGTGTGCACCCCCCCCCTTTTTGGGCGGAAGGGGGGGTGCAGCAGCTAGATGTTGAAAAGTGCCTGCCGCAATGCAACAAAATTTTCGCAAAAACCAAAAATTCGCTAGCTCCTGGGGGCTGCCGCCCCCAGACCCCTGCTTTATAGATGTTTTACAATGACTTTTTCATCAATTTGAGGATTAGCAGTGTTCATAAAAGCCTTTGCTTGTTCACGCTTCAACTCTGAAGACTTATTGTGTTTCTTTAGATTTGCCTCTAGGTCTTTCAGACGAATCCTAAGGGGTAACATCCCCCCTCCCCGAATTCCCCCCGCCCCAGTTTCACAGTTTCACAATTTTTCACACAAGGGTCCCGCCTTTGGTTTTGATTACCCGGACGAAATAATGTCCGATATATACGCTGCATATTATGTCTATTATGCTGCATTTGCTTGTGTAATATACTGTCTGATGTGAGCATGTGACGTTCATTTGTTTTAACTTTTTGCCGGAAAAAATTTCTTATACGTCTCCAGTTGACCAAATTGAAAAATCTAAAAATTGAAGAAATCGGAGACTTTGTGGCATAAATATCTTCATGACTATGTGCTTTTACTTAAAAATATAACTGCAGTACAATACCCTTTCTTCACCCCCTGGGTGGGATCTCCCACCTTTAATACCAACTGATGCAATCTTTACCTTGCTGAAGCTAAAAGTTGCAATTAAGTTTTTTGTCAAGATTTAAGGAAAAATTGCTAAAACTTTTCTCAAAATGGCAATTTTTTATTAATAAAGTAAGGTAAATATGACCCGCGGATAGACAGACAATTATCCTTTGGCGTTGCCTCCCTCGGTTGCGGTGATCATCTCCGTTACAATCTTCTGGAGCGCTTTAGGAGAATGACTAGTCAATGTCACAATGACTACCGCTCCGAGAATTACATCCGCAGGAGGAGGGAGCAACCCCTTATTGTATAATACCTTAGACGGACCCAAGTTACTTTCCAACATGATTGTAGTACCTATTTACCGATCACATAAGGTTCCAGGCTATACTGCTGGGTTGGCAGGAGCAATGTGGCCGTAATCTTTTGCTCAAGGGGGTTACAATTAACTGATTAACCAATTAACTAAGCGAGGATTCGATCCTCCAACTTGAGATCAGAACCACTCAGCCACGCTGCCATTTTTATAAATGACATAATATACACTAAAAAGAAGACGCATCGTTAAAAATTTGGCATGCACCGGGGCCGAAATCTCTGACTGATCCCTCCCCCGCCTTGTGACCAAGTTTTGGTGGAATCCCCACCCAACTACAAGTTTATGCTATGTACATTATTCCTATATTCATTAGAATCCCCATACGGTTACACAATTATGTACAGTCCACAGAAATACTGTAGTCTATTGTCTGTCATACATAAGTAACACAGTCCATGGTATGTATATACGTATTTCATAAAAAATATCGGTATCGGTATCGGTTATCGGTATTTTTTGGTATCGGCCAAACACTAGAGCTCACCGATTTTGCCGTCGTGAGCTACTACCAAAACATTCTGGGGGGGGGGTGGTTGAGGTACAAGTCTGAGGGTGAGTGGTGAGCTTGCCGCATGGAGGTGGGGAGTGAAAACCCCCGCAAACCCCAACGCCCATGCTTTCCTCAAGTAAAAAAATTGGTTCATACATGTATATACTATGTACAGAACGTACTTATCATTTTGGCCAGTAAGTCAAAATAAATGTATTTGTACCTACGTAAGCCACATATATATACATACATACATACATACATATATATTTACTTACTACACATATATACACATTATGTATATAGCAATAGCTAATATAGCTAAAAAATTAGTTGGGGCAGACAGCTCTACAAGGGCTGACTGATATATGTACAAGTCGAACCAATTCGAATTCTTCCCGGCTTCCCGGCACCTATCGCGTTTGCGCCAATTGTGCAAACGTGTAAGAATAATTGACAAAACAAGGGCAAACGCAAGGAAACACTGGCAAAATGTGGTGACGCAATAAGGCTGAAATTAACAACCAAAAAACACCTTGCACTAACAACAAAAAATACATCTTTTGACGTGGTATATATTACGTACTTATATACGTATATAGATTAAAGAAATGTAGATTTGTTTTGTTTTCAAGTACTGCTTAGGGCTTATTCCTTAACCGGATATATACCGGATTAAACAGACGGTGCGAAGAAGTCGCCAGAGAAGGGGGCGATTCGTTTTGGATTGACGAGAGTTTTTTCCACGGTGCTGCAAGTAAACAAGCTGTTTTTTAAGAATGCAGTTTTCCGTCTTTTTTGTAAGAATCGGCGTTTTCCTGGGGTTACCGCCATAAACGGACAGGTAGCAAATTCCGGGGGAGGGGAAGGGGAGGTGCTGCGAATCAACTTTTCTTTTTTTTCGCCCGTTTTCTCTTCGTGAGCCACTGATTTTGCCGTCGTGAGCTACCTCCTGACATTCTGTGGAGGGGGGTGAAGCACCCGTCCAAATTACTGGCCAATGCCGTCTATCTCGTTTTCTGCCCATTACTGCCAGTTCCCATCTATGTGACCTTTTAAACTCCTTTGACGGCCATTAGTAATTAGACAAAACAAGCAAGTCTTAATCAATTGATATGTAAATGGAGTAGAATAACTAGAAAAATATAGTTAAATTATATTCAAAACAAAAATAATGCAATATTTGTAATATCACTAATAGAAAAGTATGCGAATGTACTGTGTGCTTCAGCGGGTCACTACCGTAGTCTACTTCAAAGTTAAGGCCGCACAAAGAATAATTATGGTAGGTTTATTAGTCACAGCAGTACAGCACACAATCAAGCAATTTAGTAAAATCACAACGGAGAACAGTTAAACGTCCGCACAAGTATAGAAGTCGGAGATCGGAGACTTGAAGGGCTAACAGACCAAGTTAACGGAGAAACGAAAACTGATTATAGTAAAACTTTCAAGTAAATTTATAATAGTTTCGGAGAAGCGTAGGGCAGAGTACAGAACTGATAGCAAAATTAGAGAACAAAAGGATAGCAAACAATTTATAAAATGAGACTGATAAGACGTTATTGTTACACTAAGAGCACACAAGAGCACATACAACAGCAAGAGCACAAATACACCAAGAGCATAGACTAGCAAGAGTACGTAACAACTAGAGTATATACAATCATTACATTTACAGTATTATAAAAACATTCACATTTGACATTACTTCCTCCCCCTGAAACTGTGTCCTCACAGTTAAGGTTCACGGAGAGTTAAACGCGTTGCCTCAGTCAATGGCCGGAGTAATTATTTGTCAGTAGAACTATATATACAGTCCTGGCCTCAAATAGTGTCCGTCTGCTCGGAGTTTACACGAAGTCCACTCGAACCTCCACTCGAAAGTAAACTGAAACCACTTCATGTGGTCCACTCGAGTCCTCAGTTAACCTTTCGTGACCTTTAACCAGCCTGTCTGGTTTTTATATCCCTGCCTATGTAGTAAAGTAAACCTATGTACCTAGATACGTATGCGTTATAGCCTCTGCTAGCTGTGACCTTCGACTAAAGGTCACTAAATTCACTCTAACTAAGTTATGCAATGAGTCTGATGGCCAATCGCACTCACACGCACGAAAGACACTATTTGAGGCCAGGACTGTAGATTGGTCAATTACTCACTTAACAACTGACAATTAATTAAACCCAGAGAACATATTACTGACGCAATTCGTTTCGGGGCCCATTATTGTCCTCCATGTAGAGTCGGAGCTGGGGCACATCGCGCACAATTAAACGCAAAATACGGAGCACGCAGGTGGCGGAGAGGAGGTAGTCGTCATCCGTTAGGCAGTGATTGTCCAACATGACCGGCGGGGGATTTATGAAGCGGACGTTGGGGTAGGGCTCTGCCGCCTGGCGAATAGCCTTGTGGGCCGGAGAAACGCGGTCTTGGGCAAAATCGGAGCGGCGTGGGGGAAGCAGCACAAAAACACGGATTTCGGGGGCCTTGTTGAAAATCACACGGAACAGTTCGCGATACATGTACAACAGCGGTTGGGCGTAGTTGTTGTTGGCCACGTCGTTCGTTCCAATCAGCAGGGTGAGGGTGGCGTATTGATAGAGGCTTCTGTACTCCTCGAGGAAACGGAGGGCCTCTTTGTCTCTGGAACGGCCGCCACGGACACACAACCCCGGAATGATGTCGATGAAGGTGGGGCCTTTCGAGCGGAGGAACCGGAATTGGGAATCGGAGAGGACGTAGTGCTTGTGACGCAATAAGGCTGAAATTAACAACCAAAAAACACCTTGCACTAACAACAAAAAATACATCTTTTGACGGGGTATATATTACGTACTTATATACGTATATAGATTAAAGAAATGTAGATTTGTTTTGTTTTCAAGTACTGCTTAGGGCTTATTCCTTAACCGGATATATACCGGATTAAACAGACGGTGCGAAGAAGTCGCCAGAGAAGGGGGCGATTCGTTTTGGATTGACGAGAGTTTTTTCCACGGTGCTGCAAGTAAACAAGCTGTTTTTTAAGAATGCAGTTTTCCGTCTTTTTTGTAAGAATCGGCGTTTTCCTGGGGTTACCGCCATAAACGGGCAGGTAGCGAATTCCGGGGGAGGGGAAGGGGAGGTGCTGCGAATCAACTTTTCTTTTTTTTCGCCCGTTTTCTCTTCGTGAGCCACCGATTTTGCCGTCGTGAGCTACCTCCTGACATTCTGCGGAGGGGGGTGAAGCACCCGTCCAAATTACTGGCCAATGCCGTCTATCTCGTTTTCTGCCCATTACTGCCAGTTCCCATCTATGTGACCTTTTAAACTCCTTTGACGGCCATTAGTAATTAGACAAAACAAGAAAGTCTTAATCAACTGATATGTAAATGGAGTAGAATAACTAGAAAAATATAGTTCAATTATATTCAAAACAAAAATAATGCAATATTTGTAATAACACTAATAGAAAAGTATGCGAATGTAATGTGTGCTTCAGCGGGTCACTACCGTAGTCTACTTCAAAGTTAAGGCCGCACAAAGAATAATTATGGTAGGTTTATTAGTCACAGCAGTACAGCACACAATCAAGCAATTTAGTAAAATCACAACGGAGAACAGTTAAACGTCCGCACAAGTATAGAAGTCGGAGATCGGAGACTTGAAGGGCTAACAGACCAAGTTAACGGAGAAACGAAAACTGATTATAGTAAAACTTTCAAGTAAATTTATAATAGTTTCGGAGAAGCGTAGGGCAGAGTACAGAACTGATAGCAAAATTAGAGAACAAAAGGATAGCAAACAATTTATAAAATGAGACTGATAAGACGTTATTGTTACACTAAGAGCACACAAGAGCACATACAACAGCAAGAGCACAAATACACCAAGAGCATAGACTAGCAAGAGTACGTAACAACTAGAGTATATACAATCATTACATTTACAGTATTATAAAAACATTCACATTTGACACGAAAATAGTATAACAACAAGTTAATTGAGCTTAATATTTGCATTTATATTTTCTCGCATTTTTACAACAAAACGTAACTTTGTTGCAAGAAGCCGTCTATTTAGTGTTTAAAATAGACACATATCACAGTCAAATTTATTTAAAAATTCATTATTCCAAGCTTTTGATAGTTTAGGCATGCTGGTAATATGGCGTAAAAAACAAAGAAAGTATATACAACTTAATTCTTGTATCCTAGACCTAACCTTGTTCCATTTATCTTCATATCTAACATTTATCTTGTTCATTTATCTAACATATCTAGGTAATTCATGTAGGTTATGTAGGTATGTCCTGTATAGGCGTTCACAACTATAAGGCACCCCTGTTGACACGGAAAACAGTTTGCCCCTTTCTGACAAAGGTCAAAAGTTGGTAAAGACGGGACTTGGCAGTAATTTGCAAAACTAGTTTGGACGGCATCAACCAGTAATTTAGACGGGAGGTATAACATAAATAAGTATCCAATTTCCAATATGCCTCCAATTGACCAAATTTGTCTCATAAAAATTAAGATTTTCATGACTGGGTGACGCAGAGGATCCAGGGGAGGGGGTGCCTAATACTAACCAAAACTTAAAGCCCTGTTCACACGGGGCAACTTTCGGGCGACTTAGTTGCCGCGACTTGGTCGCCGCAACCAAAAGTCGCAGCAACGCACGCGTTCACACGTGCATTTTTGGCGGCAACTAGTTGCTGCAACCTAGTTGCTCGGTTGCAGCAACAGCCAATCATTTACAGCCTAAACTTGAAATACCCAATCAAAATACATGCCGCCAACTCCATTGAGAAGCGGGAAATCCCGGATTTGATTCAGTTTTTCAAAAGCTAGCCTCGATGGAGTTTGCACTTTGTGTTGCTGCAGCTGCATTAGCTGGCTAAAAATGCGTGAAGAATTTCGGCTGTTTTTCATCGTTTTATGTAGTCAGAATGCTTTACATTCCATAGGGATGGCCGTTCTTCGTACAGGTCAATCAGTTTGTTGACCGTGGGCGAATCCCACAGAGTTTGCGAATGCTCTGCCATTGACAACGCACGACATACACTCACAATTGCGCAACTGAGCGCAGCCGCAGGAAAAAAATCATTAGCAAGCAACAGTTTGCTTCAAAAGAGACATAGTAAAAATTTTACAGTAGTTTGTCATATTTGACAAAAAACCTGTTGCGAGCTCATTTTTTATTCCAACTTAAATCAATTATAACCAAACTGAAAAATTCTATTCTTTCGAAGATGAACATAATTTTATAGAAGACTGATGACCGGTGGAGCAAACCGCAAAAAATAACAATCCACTTTGCCAAAGCAAAGAGCTGGATTTGATTCATACCCGAATCAAACGGGATAAAAGCGCAATAGTAGTTGCCAAATTTTTCTCCAAAAACAGATGGTAAATTTCAATTGGTGACTTGTTCATTTTCACGGAAATATAGTTGAAAAGGTAGCGAACACATACTAACAGGATACTTGTGCACACTGCATTTTAAACCATGTTTATGAAAACGTGTGAGGAGCACTATTTGGCTTTATTTTCCGCCCAGCTATTTCGCCAAGACCCAATTTTTATGCGAACATGCGCGTACGGTTACGACTACCTATGTAGGTAAAATGGCTCAGCTTACTTACTTACATATGTATCTCACCCTGCTTACATATGTATATATGTAATATCATTTTTGTGCAAAACATGTTTCTTTAAAAACCAAAACAAAGAATCTCTGGTTTGACTACTACTGGTGGAGTGATTTCATAACAAAAGAAAATGGCTAAGTTCTTTTTTTGCTTTGTTCCAAAAGTGAACTGGACTAGAACTGTTTGTAGGATTTAAGCAATAAGATTATTATTATAAATATAAATAATAGTTCATATTTTATTTTAGCAAGTACCTAGTAAACCTATTGTTAACTACGGTTCTTTCAGTGATATGGCATATATACATATAACCCCAAATTTGTTCCTTTTTATAGATAGAAATGTCTAACCAATAAACAAACAAACAAATTTTTCAGTTACCTAGTCATTATAAGTACAACTTGTAAGTACTGCTGCAGTAATAAACTACCACTATAAAAGACTACCAACAAATTTGCACGTGATGTTATTTCAGTATTATGCCATTGATAATAAATAATTGGCAAGTTTTAAAATTTGGATATTTTAGTTTTTACCAAGGTTGTAACAGTTAACGACGGATTATGAATATAACCAATGTAACATGAAATTTTTTGGCAAAATTAAAAAGACGGGCAAGTCAGCAGGGACCATTAGAAGCATATGCCTGATCACGACAGTGGAAACAGTAAGCTGCGAATAGTTGGAATCAAAGCGAACCTGAGCACTAATGGTTGCAAAGGTTAAAACAATGGTCTTCAATTAATGAATAGTAGTTTTTCATGGAAACGGTATGGTGTTAACTATTTCTTACGCTAATATTTGACTTTTACCTTAGTTAGTAAACAGTTAGTAAAGTTACTTAAACTGTTAGTAATGTTGTGGTCAAATTTGCTTAGTGCTATCATTAAAGCTGTTATTAGTGCTGAAACGTACAATTTTTTCATTATTATGTTGTGCGTTAATTCTAGTGAACGTTGTATACAGACTAAACTAAGAACATAAAAAGGTCAAACTAAAAGTATGGGTAGATGTACTTATATGCAATATGGACGATGGATCCGGTAATTTGGCTGGACAGAGCACAGAGGTGTTAGTAGCATTATAGAGATAGAAACGTACTGTTGGGCAGAAATAGCATTCATGCTGAAGAGAGTTGCCTGAACCAAGTGGAGAAAAGTCAGCAGTTTCGTCTTCTTAATAGTCCAGCGGAAGAACAAAGTTTTCAGTAGCAGCAATGTACGCCACGACTACGAACACCGCAACTGCTGCCAACAGTTTATCACTTCCACTAGTTCATTTCACACCAACAACGATTAAGCATCACTCCATGATATGGTGAGTTTCCATCACCCCGACGCAACTAAGAAATTCTGCTGAAGTGATTGACCCGGGGATGTTATACGTTACGAGGTGAAGTGTGATTCGGGGAGGAGAAGAACCTTTCCAAGAAGAGCGTGATCGGATCAAGAGACTTCTCAGCCAATCCCACAAATGCCCACGTATGTTTCCCAATCAATAACAAACAAACAACCGACAACAAAGGATATATGTTACGAAGCCGACACAACTGACAACACCAACAGACAACGACCGCAGTAATACTCAACAAATTAGAAACAACTATATACTCCCACTTAATCAGATATCTACGCAGAATGAAAATGTTCACATAGCCATTAATGGATGAAGATTAACCAAAATTGAACATAATATTATTAAATATCTACAGCAACGACTATAACTACTACCTCAGCCAAAACAACTACTACCTCAGCCAAAACACTACTACTGCTCCTGCTGCAGCTACGACTACTACTACTACTGCTGCTGCTAGAGCTACGACGACGACAACGACTGCTGCACAAATGCAGCTACTACTGGTACTACTACTACTGCTACTGGAGCTGCGACTGCTGCTGTTTCTGGAGCTACGACTACTACTACTATTACTTACTAAAGCAGCAGCACCTATAACCACCTACTACCACTACAACGGCTAAAGCAGCAATTACTATAACAACTACTACCACTGCAACGACGGAAGTAGTAGAACTACCATCAATTACTACCATTACAACGACTAAAGCAGCAGCAACATCTATTTACCAACTACATACTACCACACCACTCCAACGACTACAACGATTACAGCAGCAGCAACTACAAGCACTACGACTAAAGCGGCAAACTACTACCTACAACAAAATAAAATATTTTATTAAATTATTAAACTGGGACACTCACGACTGTACCCCGCTTGCGGTAACCCCGCTAGCGGGATCGGAAGTCAGGTCTCAAAACTCGCCCTAAATTTATCCTTAGATACCCCTCATACTATGTATATAGTAAGTAACAAACATCAACTCCCCCCATTCGGTAGCTTAGGAATACTCTTGTATTGAAGTTACTACTCGCAGCCTGGTATAACTTCAACACAAGGAAGAGGTGAATCTGAGCATCAACCAGTGCCCGAACACCTTATGGGCGTGACAAAAAAAAAAAAAAACCAAAACAAAATTTTCTTCCAATTACAGAACTACCTGTAACAATATGTATAATATGATCTATTAGCAAAGGGTTTTCACACCCTTTGCTTGGTCCTACCGTTAAACTACCATTTTTGGGCCTGAAACCACACATGTTATTCAGATACAAAAGAAACTTTTGCATTGTTTAAAACAGAAAGTGAGGGTGGTATATATTTTGACAGTTTAAAATAAAGCTTCGGCAAGAGCTTCAAAAAAATGCCAGATTTCTTTAAAATTTTAAACTAACTAAAGCGACAAACAGATTGGTAAAATTGTTCTTAAAATAAGAACGGGTTAGACCTTTTATGAATGGCTTTTCTGAGTAGTATAAGAGCCAGAAAAATTTACAAACAGTTTTTTAAAGTTCTCAAACAAACACACAAAAATGCAATTTTTGAGCCATAAATTCACCGTAGAAGCTTGAATCAATTTCAAAATTAGCTCAAATATTTCTATCTACATTTGCAATGTCTATATCAAATTTGATTATGTCCAATCAAGTATTATTTAAATTTTTGCATAAAACGTTACGTAACTACCACTTTAAGCAAAGAGCTGGATTTGATTCATACCAAAATCCATCGGGTTAAAACCGCATAGTTGTCATTTACTTTTTCTTCGGGAACAGTTTGTATAATTCACGTGGAGACTAGACTACCTAAGAGCTGGATTTGACTTATAGCCAAGTGATATGGCTTAGCACTGACAGTGAAACGCAAAACAATCAACTTAGGATCAGACGCATTTCGCGAACACACTCGTGGTCACGTAGATCCGCACAATTACACTGAACAAAATACACACAAACGCACACACAACCTGCACCAAGCTAAACGTTGTATTTCAGTGTTGTAAAGAAGCCTGCTGCAAAAGTTTCCACAGACATCATCATATAATTAGACACACACGCACACACACCTATTGTTAATTTCATCACACAGCCTTACGTTTCGATCCAGGGGCATCATAAGAACCTGTTGCGGTGTGCCGCAACAGGAAAAATTTGACCGTGCGTGCATTTGTATTCACACGCTTGAAGCTAGGAACGTGCGTGAAGAATAGCCAATCAGATTACGAGTTGCCCCAAGGAAGTCGCCGGTCGCCCGAAGCGATCGCTCCTAGAGCGATCGGAGCAACTTGGTTGCCGCAACTTTTTGGCTAAGTCACCCGTGCGTTCACACGGCATTTTCGAGCAACTTCGCTAAATTTTGGTTGCGGCGACCAAGTCGCGGCAACTAAGTTGCCCGAAAGTTGCCCCGTGTGAACAGAGCTTAAGAGGGAAGTTATGTGAACGACGCATGTGCCAAGGGTAGCGAACGACCGGAGGTAAAATTTTGCCGGAGCCGGAGCTGGATATAAAATGCCGGAGCCGGAGGCTGTTTTTTTAAAAAAATTTCAATTAGTATGTTGACAATAATGACAAATTTTTTCAATTTTCTTTAAAACTGCAGTCTTTAATTTTTTAACAGTCTTTTTTAATTTCTTATTTCTCTACATTTGTCTTTGCACATTCATATATACCACCACTGGTCACTGTTTTGAATGATTTCTCAAAAAATTTTCACCAACATTGATAAAAGTAAAAAAATTAATCAAATTGACCAGTGTGGCATTTTGACTATGGTACTAAGGGCGTAGTTTACGGGGTGGTTCAGGGAGTCCGTCTGAGCCCCGTTTTTAGTCTAACGGTACGAAATTGTCAACAAGGGTACCCCCCAAAAAATTCATAAATTTGGAGGATTGCTCTTTGTAGAAGATGCCGTAAATGTCTCTAGCTTCTAAGGGGTATATACCGCCCCCAATAACCTGGAACCTAAATGTACATCAGTGGCGTAGCGAGGATAAAATTTCGGGGAAAAAATGACTTCGATTTTTTATAATGGGTTAAAATTGACTTTCTTGCTATTTCAACACAAAATTTTGCGAGATAACAGCGCACATTGCGCAAACATTGTCCTAATTTTGACCTACCGAAAACATTAAAGTTAAAAATCTCGCTCAAAACACTAAGCTACGTAGTTACAGGGGTCTGGGGCGGCAGCCTCCAGAAAACAATGAGAACTTTTTGATTTTCGGGCCAAATTTGGTCAATTTGAGACGTAAGAATACATAATGGTAGAGAGAGGTGGTCGATTCTATTACAACCGGCAGTAATATAAGTATTGGTAACCGACTAATCGCTTCGTTAACTGAACTTTTTGTCAAAGTTAGAACAATAAAAGTGCCGGAGCCGGAGGCTCAAATCCGGTCGGAGCCGGAGCCTCCGGTCGATCGCTAGAAGGGGCCGGGGGGATATACAACTCATCTATGTATATTGTATGCCAAAAGCAACACTGAGGAAATAGGGCGAAATTCAGGTATATATATATCGTGTAGATAATAGGACAAAGGGGGTGTGTGTGTCTATTATGATGACGTCTGTGGAAACTTTTGCAGCAGGCTTCTTTACAACACTGAAATACAATGTTTAGCTTGGTGCAGGTTGTGTGTGCGTTTGTGGGCGTATTTCTGTACATGTGTAATTGTGCGGATCTACGTGACCGCCTTTACGAAATGCGTATATAGTTATCCTAAGTCTATTTGTTTTGCGTTTCACTGTCAGTGCTAAGCCATATCGCTTGGCTATAAGTCAAATCCAGCTCTTAGGTAATCTAGCTTTCCACGTGAATTATACAAACTGTTCCGAAAAAGTAAATGACAACTATGCGGTTTTAGCCCAATGGATTTTGGTATGGAATCAAATCCAGCTCTTTGCTTAAAGTGGTAGTTACGTAACGTTTTATGCAAGAAATTTAAATAATACTTGATTGGACATAATAATGAATTTGATAATAGACATTGCAAATGTAGATAGAAATTATTTGAGCTAATGTTTCGAAATTGATTCAAGCTTCGACGGTGAATTTATGGCTCAAAAATTGCATTTTTGTGTGTTTGTTTAAGAACTTTAAAAAACTGTTTGTAAGTTTTTCTGGCTCTTATACTACTCAGAAAAGCCATTCATAAAAGTTCTAACCCGTTCTTATTTTAAGAACAATTTTACCAGTCTGTTTGTCGCTTTAGTTAATTTAAAGTTTTAAAGAAAATCCCGCATTTTTTGAAGCTCTTGCCGAAGTCTTTATTTTAAACTGGTCAAAATATATACCACTCACTTTCTGTTTTAAACAATGCAAAAGTTTCTTTTGTATCTGAATAACATGTGGTTTCAGGCCCGAAAATGTAAGTTTAACGGTAGGACCGAGCAAAAGGTGTGAAAACCCTTTGCTAATAGATCATATTATACATATTGTTACAGGTAGTTCTGTAATTGGAAGAAAATTTTGTTTTTTTTTTTTTTTTTCTTTCACGCCCATAAGGTGTTCGGGCACTGGTTGATGCTCAGATTCACCTCTTCCTTGTGTTGAAGTTATACCAGGCTGCGAGTAGTAACTTCAATACAAGAGTATTCCTAAGCTACCGAATGGGGGGAGTTGATGTTTGTTACTTACTATATACATAGTATGAGGGGTATCTAAGGATAAATTTAGGGCGAGTTTTGAGACCTGACTTCCGATCCCGCTAGCGGGGTTACCGCAAGCGGGGTACAGTCGTGAGTGTCCCAGTTTAATAATTTAATAAAATATTTTATTTTGTTGTAGGTAGTAGTTTGCCGCTTTAGTCGTAGTGCTTGTAGTTGCTGCTGCTGTAATCGTTGTAGTCGTTGGAGTGGTGTGGTAGTATGTAGTTGGTAAATAGATGTTGCTGCTGCTTTAGTCGTTGTAATGGTAGTAATTGATGGTAGTTCTACTACTTCCGTCGTTGCAGTGGTAGTAGTTGTTATAGTAATTGCTGCTTTAGCCGTTGTAGTGGTAGTAGGTGGTTATAGGTGCTGCTGCTTTAGTAAGTAATAGTAGTAGTAGTCGTAGCTCCAGAAACAGCAGCAGTCGCAGCTCCAGTAGCAGTAGTAGTAGTACCAGTAGTAGCTGCATTTGTGCAGCAGTCGTTGTCGTCGTCGTAGCTCTAGCAGCAGCAGTAGTAGTAGTAGTCGTAGCTGCAGCAGGAGCAGTAGTAGTGTTTTGGCTGAGGTAGTAGTTATAGTCGTTGCTGTAGATATTTAATAATATTATGTTCAATTTTGGTTAATCTTCATCCGTTAATGGCTATGTGAACATTTTCATTCTGCGTAGATATCTGATTAAGTGGGAGTATATAGTTGTTTCTAATTTGTTGAGTATTACTGCGGTCGTTGTCTGTTGGTGTTGTCAGTTGTGTCGGCTTCGTAACATATATCCTTTGTTGTCGGTTGTTTGTTTGTTATTGATTGGGAAACATACGTGGGCATTTGTGGGATTGGCTGAGAAGTCTCTTGATCCGATCACGCTCTTCTTGGAAAGGTTCTTCTCCTCCCCGAATCACACTTCACCTCGTAACGTATAACATCCCCGGGTCAATCACTTCAGCAGAATTTCTTAGTTGCGTCGGGGTGATGGAAACTCACCATATCATGGAGTGATGCTTAATCGTTGTTGGTGTGAAATGAACTAGTGGAAGTGGTAAACTGTTGGCAGCAGTTGCGGTGTTCGTAGTCGTGGCGTACATTGCTGCTACTGAAAACTTTGTTCTTCCGCTGGACTATTAAGAAGACGAAACTGCTGACTTTTCTCCACTTGGTTCAGGCAACTCTCTTCAGCATGAATGCTATTTCTGCCCAACAGTACGTTTCTATCTCTATAATGCTACTAACACCTCTGTGCTCTGTCCAGCCAAATTACCGGATCCATCGTCCATATTGCATATAAGTACATCTACCCATACTTTTAGTTTGACCTTTTTATGTTCTTAGTTTAGTCTGTATACAACGTTCACTAGAATTAACGCACAACATAATAATGAAAAAATTGTACGTTTCAGCACTAATAACAGCTTTAATAATAGCACTAAGCAAATTTGACCACAACATTACTAACAGTTTAAGTAACTTTACTAACTGTTTACTAACTAAGGTAAAAGTCAAATATTAGCGTAAGAAATAGTTAACACCATACCGTTTCCATGAAAAACTACTATTCATTAATTGAAGACCATTGTTTTAACCTTTGCAACCATTAGTGCTCAGGTTCGCTTTGATTCCAACTATTCGCAGCATACTGTTTCCACTGTCGTGATCAGGCATATGCTTCTAATGGTCCCTG
Source organism: Trissonchulus sp. WLG1_4 (assembly GCA_030248245.1). Taxonomy (NCBI): domain Eukaryota; kingdom Metazoa; phylum Nematoda; class Enoplea; order Enoplida; family Ironidae; genus Trissonchulus; species Trissonchulus sp. WLG1_4. Next base: position 40,759 of record JASANF010006288.1, read on the forward strand.
CTGACTTGCCCGTCTTTTTAATTTTGCCAAAAAATTTCATGTTACATTGGTTATATTCATAATCCGTCGTTAACTGTTACAACCTTGGTAAAAACTAAAATATCCAAATTTTAAAACTTGCCAATTATTTATTATCAATGGCATAATACTGAAATAACATCACGTGCAAATTTGTTGGTAGTCTTTTATAGTGGTAGTTTATTACTGCAGCAGTACTTACAAGTTGTACTTATAATGACTAGGTAACTGAAAAAATTGTTTGTTTGTTTATTGGTTAGACATTTCTATCTATAAAAGGAACAAATTTGGGGTTATATGTATATATGCCATATCACTGAAAGAACCGTAGTTAACAATAGGTTTACTAGGTACTTGCTAAAATAAAATATGAACTATTATTTATATTTATAATAATAATCTTATTGCTTAAATCCTACAAACAGTTCTAGTCCAGTTCACTTCTGGAACAAAGCAAAAAAAGAACTTAGCCATTTTCTTTTGTTATGAAATCACTCCACCAGTAGTAGTCAAACCAGAGATTCTTTGTTTCTTCTCTGGGCTCAGGTAATCTATGTACGATATTGCCCATACCTCTGGTATTAATTTTTTTATTTGAAAGTTATCACAGCTTAAAAAATTAGATATAAAGAAGTGGCACAGAATGCTGAAACGGAAACTAGTAATTTTATGGAATCAGAACCGTACACTATAGTTGGAACCGGTAACATGAAACCGGTCCCATTTTTTCGAAGGCATGGCAATTCATTACCGACCAAATATATAATTTCCCGGAAAAATTACACCTGTGGAATTTTTCCAGGGGAAATTTGCACCCGTGTGGGTAATTTTTCGGGAAAAAATTCATAAAAAAATTGACACCGTGCCACCGACAGACAAGTATAAACGGGCTGCGCTGGGCAGAGCCTAACAGTATTTCTGACCGGCCGGGTTGCAACAGGCCGGAAACATGGCCAGTACTATTAATGTACTGATACTCTATTGATATGTTTGAAATCTAAAGTACATAATAGTGTCTTACTTTTATAGTAGAAAGTGAGACACTCTCCCGCTTGCCTGTGGTTTATGACAGAAAGATGCTGTCGTCGTTTTCAGTCTATGTGTATGAGTTTCGTTGAAAAAGTATACGGCCTATTGGAGGCAAACAGCTGTGCACGTACTCCATCACCCACGCGCATGAACAGACAGTGACTGCTCCATTGGCTGCGATCGCCGTTTGAGTGCTAATTTGTGTGATTATTTGAACAGCAGGTCGCCTCTGATTGGTTGTATACTTGTTTAATGAAAGTTAAACAAGTAGGCAATTTTGACGAGCGCCTCAGCTGCCTATTCCAGAAAACAGGCAAGCATTAGAGTGTTTCACAATTCTTGTATAAGCGTTGGACTTGTTGACAATTTCCTATTTCGCGGAGATGCGCAGTGACTGAGTGAAATAGGCTTCTGTGTTGAAACTTGCATTTGCAAAACGATCGTGTTCAATATAGCAAACTAACTTTTTACTGCATTAAAATTTGTTTGAATTCAATGAATGTTGTTGATAAAATGTTTCATTGTTTCATTAGTTGTGCAGTCAAAGAATTCCCAAGCAGCATTATTTGCTAACTTGATGTGCCATCCAGTATAGAGGGTTTTTCATTACAAGCTTACGGGTCCAATTCCTAGTATCCATGCTCGTCGGGCAAGCTGGTTGTCATCCGCTTCACGGATCCTAACAAATGGCTGCTGCCGCCAATTTCGACGCGCAAGCTGGCTCTCATCCGCGTTGTAGGCAGCCTGTATGGCTACCACACTCAGCAACAGGGCGGTGACAAGCAAGAAACTACAAACAAAAACAAATCCTTGTCTGCCAGTTCGATTCATGCTTACAGCTGTCCAGCCGGCAAAATAAGAAAATAATCACTTCAACTACTTGTCTTATGCTTTAGTAGTTGTGTTACACCAACGTCTGACCACAACTTGCTGAAACCTGAGACAACACAAATGGCGTGTTTTTTGTGACTACTCGCTGTACTGTAATAGTGCTTGAAATTCGTAGTGAAATTGCGTGCTTCTTTTTGGCTCAATGTCCAGCAATTTTTAGTTAGACAATGCCCCACACAATTTTCTACACATGTCACTGCAGTTTTAATAGTAGTGTTCATAGCTTTAACAGTATACATAAATTTTTGAAAAGTGTTCGACTGGTTTGGAATTTGGAGATGGGACCGGTTCCACTTTACCGGTTCCGGTTCCGGTTCCGGTTATGAAAAACTGCCGGTTCCCGGTTCTAAATTCGGTCCCACTTTTTGTATTTCTGACTTACGTAATTTGTTTATGTATCTATAATTTACATATTTTTTACGATGGCTTTATGTCTGACAAAATATCATGAATTTTTAAGATATACCTTTTGCAGAGGACTAATTGATCGATGTAATTGCTTTCGTACTGTTTTCTGCCATCTAATGGGATGACGCATGTAAGCGCCCACACACAAAGTTTTTTTTTCTTGTTGCGCCACAGCGCAACGGGTACTCTATACTTGGTCTGTATAGAATTTGCACCATCTGCGCATAAAGAGATTTACCTGTTATTTTGGTTAGGTCAAATTTCCTGCCCTATCACTGGAACCTGTGTAGTTACCTAGGTACATACGTCAACTTACACTTGAGAGGCTCACAAAAAAACGTTCAATGTTTGCTAACGAAAAGACGGAAGTTGAAGAACAGCAATTGTGAATACTCAGAATGCAAAACTGAAATCAGGGCCCAAATGTATAAACATTTCAACGGCCGTTTAAGGTGGCGCTCTGAATAACCGACTTTGGGCGATAAAATTTTTCACGTAAGTTTTCTTTAATTGACTCAAGAAGAAAAGTTGTTGCAAATTAAATTAGCTTTCATTTGATGTATATAACGTCAAATTTTGTTCAACTTGAAATTTTAACCTATTTTTCAATGGGAAAAAATCTTTAAATCGATATACCAAAAAATTCTACATGGCTTTTGGTACTTTTTGAAACAGTTCTTTGTAGCTAATTGCTAGTTGCAACTTTTTAAAAAATCGTTTGTGTAGGCAAACCTTTCTAAAAAAATTTCAAAATACGTTGACCAACATTGACAAAAATACAGCATTTTTCAAACTGATTTTTCGTTAGCTACTTTTTGGCTTCTGAAACTTTTCTTAGCGGATTTTAGTACAGAAAAATTAGCTCTATTTTTTGGAAAATACGTACGTGTAGGCAAACTTCAGGTTTCTGAAACTGGGCTATAGCGTACATTTTTTCAAGATTACTGTCAGCTGCGAAAACCGATCCACGTGAAACTTTGCAGACTGTTAGAGCAGATGCATATGGAGGCGTCGAACTTCTTGAATTGTAATTATTATGATTTGGCTCAATATGATAGGCTTTTTAAAACGTCACTTTTGACAGAAATTAAAATAACTAAAAATTCGTCGCCGGTAATGAAAATTCGACAAAAATGGCACCTCGACAAGATAATTGTCTTTAATTTAAGCTATAGATTGTTAAATTTGGTTGAGGCAGCATTGAGCTACGTCATTTCAAAAATTAGTCAAATTTTTCAAAATTTCAATTTTGATGCTGTCATAACATTGGCTACAGTGTTCCGAGACTCATCAAGCTTTGCAAAAATGCTTACCTGGCGTTCCTCTTGATTGCACTTAAGCAGAAAAGTTCGTATCAGCAAGAAACTAAAAATTATAGCAATTTAATTTATTGGAAGTTACTCAGAGCGCCCCCTTAAATTGTTTGAATTTTATAAACTATGAAATCGTATGATTTTGGCAGAGAAAAATGCGAATTTCAACAGTGATTTTATAAAGAAATGTCCGTTGAGATAAACGGCCGTTGAAATGAACGGCCGTTCAACGGAGGTTGAAATTTCAATGGAGAATTTTAAGATTTTTAGAACATAATGTGTGACTTCATAAACAAAGTCCGTTGACATAAACGGCCGTTGAAATGAACGGCCGTTCAACGGCCGTTGAAATTTCGACGGATAATTTTAAGATTTTTAGAACATAACTTCATGTAACTTAGTTGCAAACAAGGAAAAAAATTTGCCCATTTTTGCTAATATTACCCTCCCAAACTGCTATGTAATTTTTTACTAAGTAATAATTTAGTTTATTTAGTAAAAATTCAGTTTAGTTTTTGTAATAATTTGAAAATTTGATTTTTAATGTTAAATTATTTCATCATCTATATAAAGTTATGAATTTATAAAAGTAAAATTAAATTAAAGTTTTCAATTATCAATGCTCCTTCTCTGCTATTTGATGTTAACAAGTAAACACTTTGCAACACATTTTAAAAATACAGTATTATATTATTATCATACAGCATTTTGTATTTTAGCAAATTTTCAACATATTTTATATTTTTATACAACTTATTTTATATATTATTAGCATATTTTCAACGGAGCTTTGTTTGTCCGTTGAACTCAACGGCAGTTCAACGGCCGTTGAACGGCCGTTGAACTAAACGGCCGTTGAAATTTTTAAAAATTTAGAACGAGTAGTTGGAAAAAATGATTAGTCGGGTGTTTTAACGGAGAAATTTCTGAAAATCCGTTGATTTCAATGGAAAAATTTTGTTTGTAAAAACGTTCTTAAATCTGCTGAAAAGCTGCGTTGAAAATTTTCAACGGACTTTTATGCAATCGAAACGTTTTGAACGGCAGTTGAATATGTTAAATAGTAATGGAGAAAATGTAGATTTCAACGGAGAATTTTTCAACGGCCGTCGAAATAAAGGGCCGTTGAAATTTTTATAAAAATCAGTAAAATTTCAACGGCCATCCAAACGGCCGTTGAAACTTCAACGGCCGTTGAAATTCTTTATACAATCGGGCCCAGAAGCTCAGTTAATGCTACCGCACTACCACTTGAGCCAAACCGGCCTTGACTATCGAAAATCTTAGTTATACAAATGGCGAAGCAAAAAGCCGCCATGATTTATCTATTTGTTAGTTTCTTCATCAGATATTACTGTTATATTGTAAATTTATATGTAAAACAGTACGACTTGCATGTGTCAATAGTGGAAGGACGGCACACTGAGATTCTGTGTTTCCCTTAAGGTGGCACTCAGGGGAACCGACTTTGGCGTTTAATTTTTTCAGCGACATTTTTGACCATAATATCTTGCAGAGAAGTTGTTCAGCATAAAAAAAGCTTTTATTTAATGTGCATATTACGCTAAAAAAAATTTTCAAATTTTACCATTTTTGTACTCCTAGCGAAAATTTTTGTATCGCGATATAAATTAATTACTTATTTCACTAAAATATGCGTTTTCTTAGCTTTCAATTGACATATTGAGCCTGCAAATTTGTTGAAGCTTTTCTGAGCTAATTAGCCGCGAAATTAGCAATTCAAAAATGAATCACATAAAAAGCTGATAAATCTTCCAAAATTTCAAATTTTTGATTTATTTTCTTGAAAAATTAATTATGGCTTTTGGTAACTTTCTTAACGGAATTATGCATTACTAGGAAATGTCTAGTTTTTGAAAAAGTGAAACGTGTGGGCAAAACTCACATTTTTTGGTAGCGAAGTCAACTACTTTTTTTTGATCTAGCTCCCTGCTGCCAATTGGGATAGAGTTGAAATTTCGCACAATGAAAGAAAGAATATAAATGCAGACGTCGAATTTTTTCGATTTTTAATTTTGGGCTCACAGCACTTTTTGTAGCCGCTCAAACACAGCTGATTTTTGAAAAATCGATTTGAAAAAACAAAACAAACAAACCTTACCCTTTAGACTCCCAAGACCAAACTTTCCACGGCGAAAAAAGCAGGGGGAGCCCGCAACTCCACAGCGCGACGCAGCCCCCACACCCCCCCGCAGCCCCCCCCACGCCAGGCGCCCCCCCTCCGGGCGGCCGCGCCCTACCGTGCCTACAACCCGGCCCACCCCACCCCCCCCCCCCCTCCCCCCCAGCCCCCCCCCCCCCCCCACCCACCCCCCCCCACCCGCCAAACCCCCCCCCCGCCCCCACCACCCCCCCCCCCCCCCACGCACCCCCCACCCCCCCACCACCAAAACCAAACAACCAAACAATACAACCCCTAAAAAAATCACCCTTCCTCACTCTTCCCCCACCTCTCACCACACCAAACCACACCAAACCCCCAAAACCCCCACAAGCACACCAAAACAAAAAAAATAGCAAACACCCAGCTAAACAAAATCACTACAAATAAATTCCAACACTAAATAGCGCTGATTTGTTACAAACTTTGTAGGTTTTCTTAAAACATGGTTTTAGCTCAGTTAAATTTCAAACCTGCACAGAAATTTTTTGGTCGGCTGACATTTCAACTGAGGAAAAAACAACGGTTAATGAAAATAAACAAAATTTGCAACGAATTAGGCAATTTTTAGCATAACATTATGCACTGATTATATGAAAACGTACGCAAAAACACGGTTTTATAGAAACAACCGCTGTGAAATCCTTGCACTGACCATAGAGGCTGAATACCTACATATGTACCTTTGGACCAAAGACTTCTTAAAAATTTGAGTGCAGCTGACGATATTTCAGTTGTCATAAAGAAAGATAATAAAGGAGTCATCGCTATGGCAAAAAATCCAGTGGGGCACGCCACAACAAAGCAAATTGATATTGGATATCACCACATTGGCGAGGCAATACAGCAGCGATCAGTGAAGACAGAATATTGCCCTACAAACAATATGCTTGCTGATGTGCTCAGAAACCCTCTGACAAGAGAATGTATTTAAATGAATATAAACAAAACGACCAAAGCAAGTATCAGAACAAAGTATAAACATTTTTTAGTGATACAAACTTCCATCGCAGTCTAAAACAGCCAAAAAGTACATTCTTACCGCATGTTTACCGATGAGTTTTCTGTGAGCAGAAGAGACAAAATTATAGACAGAACCGATCTGAAACTGACAATTTCGCTGAATTCTGAGCTTATATACAAACCTAAATACTTATTGATAAGAACATATTGATAATTAGCGCTCAAAACTAGACTTGCTTTCAAGCAATTTTCACAATTTTGAATATTGTGACGGGCACCATCTTTCTTGAAAATGAGTGGTTAGATTTTTTTTAATAGATGGTTAATTAAATATTTCATGTATTTAAATATTTTGATTGTTGAATAACTTTCCCCCTTTCTGATTCAAAACTTTCTACATACACCCTATCACCTTATTTTGGTAAAACTTCAAGTGCAAAGTAATAAAGGATTAGAAAATGATCGCACTTGATGGATATTTACATAAACTTAACTAAATTTTATAATGATCTAATTAAGACATAGCTGACATCTTATCTATAACAACATTATTTTTAAGTATAGCGTGGGCTTTTCCTGCCTGAAATAGCAACAAAAATTGGATCCTAAACTTATAAGGAACAATCTTTTAACACCTGGCGCGGCCGTACCAATCTAGCATTATTATGCAGACCAGGGTTGCGTAGATGAAGCAATTTTAGCTGCACTTATGGTATATGGTATATTTTTTTAGAACACTAATTCAGCGGATCCGTATTTAGATAAGTCCTGCATTTTGCATAAGCCTAATGAAGTTAACTTGTGTGTTAATTTTGAGCAGTCCTGTGTTAATAATAACAAGAGTACATAATAGCGTCTCACTTTTTATAGAAGAAGAGCGAGACACTCTCCATCCTGCCTGTGTTCTAGCACAAGCAGATGCGCTGGTCGTTTTCAGGCTACATGTTGACATTCTGTGCAACATGTGGCTGGCCAATCAGCGCGTAGATTCTATGCGTAACACACTTTAGTATATAATCGCTGATGCGTTGATAAGCATTAATAATAGTTTATGATTTAATGATAAGCTTAATAACTCATTATTTATTCATAGTCTGCTTGCAAAAACTAGAGATCGGCCCCCAAGCCAAGTGTCGGCCCCGGGCCGGCAAGGGGCCGCAGCCATTTTCACCGGGCCGGCATCGGCCCGCGGCCCGCCACCGGCCCCGGGCCGCGTGGCAGCGGGCCGGCCCCGGTCCGGTCAGCCCCAGCCGGCCCACTGTTTGCCGGGAATCGGCCCGGGACCGGCCCGGTCGGCCCGGCGGGCCCTGGTTGGCTAATGGCTTGATCAGTAATAAAGACTGCTAAAGTCCAAAAACGACTGCAGCACTAATAATTTACTTACAACTTGCGGCTATTCTATAGCACGTGCACAGTTGGCCTTAGTTTAAAGTCAGCCAAAAGCCACTTCTATAGTACGTGCACAGTTGGACTTTACTACGAAATAGGCGAATACCATCTTCTGTAGCACGTGCCCAGTTCAATATTTAAGAAATCTTGTCGGTTTTCAACACGAAAGCCATCTCAATGCATCGTTTTTATGTGTCAGTGGTGGCAAAGATAGCTTTTTTGTTTTCTCATCTTAATTAATACATAGAAAATACAAACAACATTACAAAGGATAATAGCAACGAATTTCGGCCATAAAGTCCATAAAAATGTTTGACTATGGAGCCCTTGCCACCAAAACTCGACCAAGTTAGCAGGGAGCATTATTTTGAGCACAGCTGTAGAATGAATCAATGAATAGCAGATGCCGAACGGAAAGCAAAAAAACTGAAACTTGTATCAGTTTTGTTGTAGCTGGGGTGCACCCCACCCCACCAAATAAATCAATATATAAACTTAAGTCTCCGCTTAGGCGTTTACAAAAAGCTATAACTGCATTGTTGCAGCGCACTTGAGTTAACTTATAAATTTAAGCCTGAGATACATAAGTATAGTCAACCCGCCGTTGGTTTTAGTTCCCGTTCACAGCACTTGCTTTTAAATACATTCATATTAAACTGAAGACAAAGCTCGCTAGTTGCCGTAAAAACCAGTTGCTCCACGGGGGTTTGTTTGTGACGTCCATTTAACTTCATTTGATTGGTTCGAGGCTGAAGCTCCATCCCGCGGCCCGGTCGGGCCGGTCGGCCCGGTCGGCGCGGCCGGCCCGGTCGGCCCCGTCTCCCGGTCGGCCCGGTCGGCCCGCCACCGGCCCCGGCCGATCTCTCGCAGAAACATTAAAAAATGTTTGCAAATTTGTTTAGGGATATTTTGGCAAACGTTCAGCGAAATTGATTGAGAAACTTTTGAGATATTTGATTCCTAAGACTTTGAAAGCTAACTGCTTAGCTCAATGGCTAGCCATAAATACAAAAATTTGCTTGTTGCTAGTCTAAACAAAGTCCTAGTCAACTATTAAGACCAGACTATAAAAAAAACATTCGTGTTTTGAAATTAAGTTGCAACCACGACTACGTCGAAATCGTTACTACCACCTTAACGGGGGGGCTACCCAGGTCAAAAATCAAAGTTCTCCAATTTTGCTTATTTTCAGATATGTTACTCCCCCAAGGCACCCCAACCTCAGATAAGAACAATTAAGCTTGAAGGTGCACTTTTGGTTCAGAGCGTTTGTCAGTGTATTAACATAGGCAAAAGTACACAAAAAGGCCTAAAAGTATCTCTTAGTTGGACAATTCCAGCACAAACCACATCAAGCCAATCAAGCTGAAACTTGGCATAGTAGCAGCCCACATGTATGTGTTGAAAGAAAGAGGAAGCCCCAGTTTAGAAAGAATGAAAGGCGCCGGGAATAGAACCCGGGCCGCCTGCTTCGAAGTCAAGCATGCTAACCACTACACCACAGCCCCCGAGTCTCATAGGCCCTAATTCTCATTTACAACAGGGTCCCCCCTTCGAACATCGTTGCGACCCTGCAACGATACTCGGTCGATACTCCTGCTCCCGGGGCAAACCCGATGCCTCAAGCCTGCACATTCACACGTAGGCCTCCAAGCCTACTTCGATCACACCACACTCAGGGTTTCCTGGCTCACCTGCAACCACAGGGTTTCTCGATCGACCCAGAACAATTCCCAACCAATTACCGAGGGTTTTACCCGGCTCACCCTTAACGAAACCGAGGGTTTTCTGCGGTTCACCCCTAACCGAAACCGAGGGTTTTTCGGATTACCCTTAACCGACCACACAAGAAAGAGACTACGTACACATTCATACTGCACACAGCACGAGTACCATAAGGGTTAAAGTGCCAACCTCAACCCAGGGCATGGGGCTCCTAACCTACTTCCGAGATGGTCCGGGGATAAGGCTGTCCTGAGGACCCGGCCCTATCCTCTCCGTCCTGTCACGGTCGCCACTATGATGAATAGAAGGAGGAGGCCCCAATTTAGAAAGAATGAAAGAAATGGAGGCGCCGGGAAACGAACCCGGGCCGACTGCTTAACCTATACGGAACTTCAATGATAACAAATAACAAATAATATATTTGGAAAGACTTCTTTCAAGTCCGGTTGGTCCGGTAAAACTTCTGTCATCTACTGAGCATCTGATTTCAAGTCAGAAAATTGGTGGTTCGAACCACCCCGGACTGACTGTTTTGATTTCGACTGTCCTAAGTTCCGCTTTCTGCCTTACGAAATTGCCGCTGCCCAGTGAAAACGACCTATGTACCTACCCCGCCGGTGTAATTTAAAGTAGGAAAATCGACCTACCCGAAGTTTCATAGAAGCTCGTGATTCTGATTATAGTATATACGCGGCCCCTGAGGCGGCCGTGTAAAAACAGATATGTTGTAGTTAATGCACACCAAATTTAGTGTGGACTACTTCAGCGGCTGTGAAGTAATACTTTTTTAAACTGTTAAACTGTAAGTAATCTCTGTGGTACTCACAACAATAATGATAAATTGTGAAAAATCTAGACGCTTATTTTGAAATCAAAAGAAAAATGTGATATCTGGCTCGATTTTTTTGAACTTTCACGTCCCTAATGTGTGATGTCTGGCTTACAAATGGTGATTGGCTCGAAATATTGGTAGACATTAGCAGTGAAGTTCATAAAGTCAGTGTAAAGGCAGTCTCAGCTAAACGCAGT
>JASANF010006290.1:0-16423 GCA_030248245.1 Trissonchulus sp. WLG1_4
CCCATGCCATTATCACTATTTTTATACATGTATACACGTCACTGTGCTTATACAACACGTATAGACATGGACTTTATACCAATACTGTGTTAAAATTTAATAGAATATAAAAATTCAAATTTTTAATAAAGATGTATATATAGAACATATCTTATAATATATGTATAATTAATACTATGCAACTTTTGTGGCTATTAAAATAGTAAAAATATCAATATAAATAAACTACTACAATGCTACGTACAGGGAAGGCATTTTTAAAATCCCCGCGCGAATCTGCCTCTTGTAAAACAGCTTTCCCCAAGGGGATCCACATGCGTCCCCACGCGTCCCCAGCAAAATCCCTTTCGTTCCCCTTGCGTCCCCTCAGAGATCCCCGTGGGGACGCGTGGAAAATGCGACGGGGATCCACCTAAGGGATCTCCGTAAGGGAAAATCCCCCTGAAAATCCACCTCGTGTGAAACAGGCTTCACCGGATGAACGGACATACGGCTGAAGGCATAAATCGAGCCTATGTGTAAACCTATGTGTATCCTCCCTAATATGTAAACTTGCTCAAACTTGAACATGACACGACTATACATAACACGGTAACGATAAACTTTAACAAAACAAAAAATTATACCATAATTATATCTAAACCAAAAATACGCTTCTACCAAAATTATAACTAAAACCTAACCTAATTGATTTTCCTGAATAGCCCTCCTATTAAGCAAAGTCAACTTCTTGCAGTCCGAGGTTTAGGAATGGTGCAGTCGTGTTAAAATAAAAAAAGATTTTGCCCACGCCATTTTATCATCCGACTTATCTAGTTCTGTCAGTAGGCCGTCGGATGACATCATGCAGTTAGAAACTGGCGAGCTTGCTGAAAAATTCAGGTGGGTGGCAACTCAGCGACTTACCCCCCCCCCCCCCCCCCCCAAAAAACCCATGCAAATTTTTAAAGCTTATTTTTATATGTCGTTTAACAGGTGTTTACTGTTTACTTAAAATTAATGGTAATTTTAACTACTGAATTCTGATTTTTATTAGTCAATGCAACTAAAGGAACAAGTTTGGTAAATAATCATAATTTGACTGAAGAAGCCACCGCTATTAAAAATTATGTCTGAACTTTGATAGCAACATAATTACTGGCAGCCAAAGCTCTAGGCGTCAGATTGCACAGCCGAGGGCGTCGGAAGACATTACTTGACGCGGCCGAGTTCATCACTAACCCCGACGCCTAGAATCCATTTTTGTTTGAAACCGACTGTTCGTCGAGTTGAACGGACTAAGCGAGCTGAAATAAGCTTATTGCTGAATTTTAATCTGACTGAACCCATTTCTAAACTGTCACCAGACTAAGATTAGGTGCATAGTTGATTCTGTTTAATCTGACTGAAAACCAGCGCGGTAGGTTCACTTAGTCCGAGGCTAAAGAATGGGTTTTTAAAGCATTAGTCGGCTAAATTGTCTTAACTCAATAAACTAGTTTTAATTTGATATGTTTATTATGTTAAACATGGAAATCCGCTGAACCGCGTTGAGTTATTCAGCTGCGAAAATAGCAAAGTAACACGTAGTATCTAAAAGATGCAGGGTTCCAGGCCGGAGTTTCACACACTATGTCTGTCTCGGCTTATTTTGTATTCACCATAGAGCAATATGTACTGAACCAAGTAATACCACATAACGTATTGCTTTGTTAAATTTCAGCCCTAGTTTCAGTTTGCTAATGCGTTGTCTATATTGTGACCGTGAAATACTGGGATGTCTTAGGTTTTGGCGGCAGCTCGGCTAGGATGGGACTCTGCCGGAGTTGAACTGAATCCTTGGCTTGTTCTCTATTTCCCGTGTTTTGGAAGGCCGCATGTCCGGACTCCATTCGAGAAGTAGATTCTTCCGCAAAAATTTGTGGACAGTATGTATTTTTATTTTTTATTATTGACATTATCATTGTTGTATTATTTTATTTCCTGCAAATTTTGCAATGGCAAATTTTCGTTTTCTTATGTCACTTTCCCATGCCGGAAAACAGGAAGAAAGATTGAAGCTCAATTGTTGTAGAGCATATTCATTTATATAAATAAATTATAATATTTTCTCTTTTTGGTTATTACAGAAATGCACGTAAAACGATCAATGAACATAAATAATGTGAAAGTGATCTTGGATGAACAGTTTCTGACAAAAACCTTCAGTTAAGCATGATTAATTTAAAGTGTATATATACTTGGACAAACAAATTTGTTTATTCGGATAAAGGAGTGAGCCGTTCCCTCAGATACCAAAAATTGAACCTTTTGTGAAAATAATCCAATTTAAAGTGTACAAACAATAGATTTAACTTTCCTTTTGTTTCTGTTTTTTTTTAGTTTCCATTGGACAATTATGATGTGATTGTAATTTTTGGAACAGAAACAATGGTAAAAGTTGCAGTCTTTTAGACAAGTTATATAAGTGATTTTAACTTGTGTATACTACTTATGTCGGTGTCAGTACAGCTCCTTAAAACTCCTAATATTCAGGAGATGTCATTACAATGGTCACTCGGCAAATTACGAAAATTCTATTTCGACATCAAAGTAAGGCACGTCATGTAAAATTGTATCTTCAGATCTTTATATATTACATCAGCTATTGTAAGCATATGTGGCTCTGTATATACTCTGCAGAGGATACTTTGCAATGATGTGCGCTTATTTTTCAATATGCTAGTTGTGGAGAAGAAGCTACTCCAGGAACTGAAACCATCCGCGTTTGTAATTGCGTGCAGATATGCCTTAACGAAGTTGCCTTGTATCGAAACTTTCGGGGAAGGAATTGACACAGTTTGGCTTTATTCGAGAACAAAAACATAGATTTTACTTTGTTTTTTATATTCAGCTTTTTGGTTTTTTGCGTGATGTGTAATGCTGTTTTCGATGGGTGCTTTGTATCAACTGAAGAGTGAAATGCCATGTTTTTTATTCGAAAACTCATTTTTTTCATTTTGAAGCTACATTACCGCTAGAAGCCATAGTCCTCAATACCTATGAATTATTAAAAAAATCATACCAGTATTTCAGTAGCGAGGGCGTAGCCAGGGGCGGGGTGTCGAGGGGGTTGCGACCCCCCCCCCCCCTTTTTGGTCCAACCTGCAGAAATTAAGGGTCTTTTGGTTTTTATCGCCCGCTGAAAAAAATTCTGATACGTCTCCAGTTGACCAACTTTGGCCTAAAAATTAAAAATTCTCAATTTTTTTCGAATAGTGAGTTTTAAAAAGTGGACAGGGTGCGACCCCCCCTTTTCAAAAGCCTGTCTACGGCCCCTATCCAGTGTCCAGTGACCAGTAGTATATATAGTTAAAACAAAATGTATGCCATATTCGCAATTGTCTCATGTTTGTATTTATATAACAGTGTTGATTTACAATAAACTTTAGTAAATTTTGTTTTGTTAGCTTGCTATTGTCAAGAATCATAATAGTGTCTCAATCTGTATTATAAGAGTGAGGCACTCTCCAACCTGTCTGTGTTATAGCCGATAGCGTAAGTATATGCGGTCGTATTTTCAACCCCCCCTGTTTGAGTTTTGTTTAAGGGGGTAATTGCGTTTTTAGGTGTTTTTTTAAAAAGCCATAGCTCAGCGTTTACAAATTCAAATCACAAGCGGTCTTTTGCATTAGGTAGAACAATATTTTTCCTAAATGTATGCCATGCCTTGAAATTTAACCTGTGATTTTCTTTCCAGTATAAGCGACTAAAGAAAGGTCCTTTCCAAAATATTAAATTTTTTTACAAAAAGTTTGCGCCACAGCTCTGAATCATACGATTACCTGATGGGGCTGAAAGTTGCTAAGGTTTTTGACATGTTTAAAATCCCCAGGCATGTCCCCCACTTTTTTAATAACTAGTCAATTTACCGAGAAAAAAGCTGAAAAGCAAACGCACCGAAAATTTAAAATATTTTCTTGTAATTAAAACCCTCTAAAAATCTCCACAGGTGAAATTTCAAAAAAGTGAGAGACATGCCTGGGGATTTTGACCTTTACAATACTGTCCCAAAAATTTATGCTCAGGCGTCACTTATAACTTGAGTACTGGTGGCGCAAAGTTTACATAGAAATCACAAAAACCTCGAAAACGCAACTACCACCTTAAACGGGTCGGCGGCCTATCACAACCGAGCTCGTGACCGATTGGACTGAATCCTATGCCCGTACTGTAAGCAGAAGTCACGTAACCATAGCAACCACCGCAGTCATGTTTGCCTGAGTGCTGATTGCAGCTTGTGCACAGGTGCTCGTTGCTGATTGGCTGCCTACCTGATTTAACGAAACAAACAGGTAGGCCAGAAATGATTAGCGCATCATCTTGCGCTATAACAGGCAGGAAGAGGCGTCACTCATTCTTCTTCGGTCAATGGGAGACACTTGTGCACTCCTGATATTATGAAGGGTGCAGCAGTAAGGTACGGAAAAAGGCACACAAGTTCTAAGTCCAAGTATAATTACATTTTCATAGGTTAAAGGTTTGTCTTAAATTGAAACACCCTTAGTTTAACTTACGGGGTTATGACATTGGCTTAAACTGCAACTTTAATAAATGGCACAAGAGCCAACTTATTATAACTAACTCGTAAAAATAGATTGCCAAGTTAGGGTGACACTTGTCATAGGGTCAAGTTATACAAGTTATATATTTTCGTTCTACATAACTACATAACCGCATAAAATACTACATAACCGCATTGCGACAAGCTTATTTAAAGCGCTCCGAATGGTGTCAATATGTCGTAATTTTGTGTGAACCAACTATATATACGCCTGTAACTATGAATAGACACGTACCCGCTTTATGTACGAATTGGAATCTGGAGCCTCACACAGGACTGAAGAGTGCAGATAAGACCGAAACCGCTTCCATCAACGACTTACAAGATCCCCCAGGGTGGTGCTTAGGGGTCAAACTTTCGAAATTAAGATTTTCATGTTTCTGGGGGTAATTTAAGCTCCTGAACACGAATTGAAGAATGGTCCCATCAGGTCATGAATCATGATCCTCAATAAACCCGAACACGGGAGCCTCCATGATCGAATCAGGTCCCATATGGGGTTCTTAAGGTCAAATTTTCGAACCTAAGATTTTTGTTTCTATCGGTCATTTGAGCTGATGAAAACGAATAGAGGGTCCATTGCCTAGCATAGAGGGTCCTCTGCTTGCCTAAAATAGAGGGTCCTCTGCTTACGTCGGCAACCCGTTGTAGCCAGTAGCCACTTCACTAGTTCAAAGTTGTTCCCAATTAGTTCACTAGTTCATATTGTTCCCAATTTCTAGCTCATCATGGGCCATGGCCTTGTCAAATGTCAAGTCGGCCTTCGACGGATGTCTGGATGAATAAGCTTAAGCTTTTTATCCTTCGCAAAAAGTGACGAGCGATGTCTGGAAAGTAGGATGAACAACATGGTTAGAAAACTTCACTTTTCATTTTGAAAACGTGTTCTAAACAAATTTTAAACAGGAATTTTAAAAAAAATTTGTGTTTCACTTTTCGGCCTTTGTTAGTGAGTTCGTCATTTTGCGAAGCTTCGTCCCCTTTTTCAGACGAAGCTCATAAATATTAAAACTTTAACATCATTTCTCGGTTTGAACAATACACGTGGAAGCCACAGATTAAACATGAACACGAAAGTTTTTGTTCGTCACTGTCCAGCCAATCGTGGTCGCTTTTCGCATGGAATATAAAGCTTGTCGTACGCCGACCAGCAGGAGACTTTTTTTGCACAGTGCAGTATATAATTATTAAGTTAGTAATTAAGTAAAAAACGCTAACAGTTGGCAAAACTACAGTATTGCCCAAATGTCGATCTAAGCCTCTGGATGACCGAAAACGTAATATTTTTGTTCCAGCTAGAGGTGGAACATTTGTCATAGGTTTTCGCTCCTATAACAGGAAGGTTGCGTCGTACGTAAAGTACGGACCATGACTTGTACGTAACTCCTAGCCACTGCGCTGCCTGCTCGTTTCTTTTCTGAAAAAGGGGGCATTCCATTTTGTATTGAAAATTAAGTAAAATGTAAATACTTATTAAATGAGTGTCACACTTGAGGTAACTTTTAAACAAAAACGTTCGACTGATAACATACCTAATCTTAAAAACACGTGGGCCCCAAAAGGGGCAGTGTTCCTTCCCCGGTGTCTACCTTTCAAGTTTGATTGAATTGTATCTATTCCCCTGCTGTACACTACATTGCGTAACTTAGGTACTTACCCTACTACCTACGTATGTACGTACATTTACAAAAAAGTGCTGCAGGATGTTAAGCATCCCGCTGCAGCGAGCCATTTAGCCCAAATTACGCTTTGATCTGAGCTGAGCACATCAGCTCTAAGAAGCGATAAACAGTGCTATCCAGGGGCTCTTATATACTGCTGGTGAAACATTACGGTGCCAAGGCTGAAAAAGTACACTACACCACTCTACATCGATTATTGATTTTTATGCATATACGCAGACAAAAATCAGCAGCCAACTCCCAGGCTGAAAACACACACAAAACATATAGGCTATGCAGCCTGCTCAGCAGCGTTTAACGCTGCGAACAGTTAAGCCCGGCTCATACTCGTCCTTAAGGACTGTCCCTGTCCTTAAGGTTTGTCCCTGTCCTTATAAAAGATTGATTCATACTTCCGAAGTGTCCTTTTCCTTTTCCCTGTCCCTAAGCTGCGATTGATTCATACTTGACCCTAAGCAGCTTAGGGATTGTCCTTAAGCAGCCATAAGGACTGTGCCTATGTCCCTAAGCAACGTTGAGCAATGTTGTACTTTTTCCCTGTCCCTAAGCAACTCGGCCAATCAAAATACGGCAGTTGCTACATATGACACGAAGAACAGCCAATCACGGACGAACTCGACTACTAGTGAAAGAATGTCGTGGGCTTGTGTTGCGGTAATTATTCCATCGTTATTTTCGGGTTATTTAACACATTTTTGCGTGAAAAATACTTGGTTTTCAATTTTTATACCAACCTGAAATATACTAAAAGTTTATAAAGATGTTTTAGAGCTTAAGTTTGCATGACCTGGTAGTCAAGTGGTGAAGATTTTTGCTCCTCAAACTATGCATGAGAGTTCGAATCCCATATTCGAAATTTAGTCTTTTCTTTTTTTTCAGCCTACAAATAGGTTTGATAACTTTTTCAAGGTACTTTAAACAAAACGCATTTTATCCAATGACGTTTGAGCATTAGTTCATGTGAGAAAGACTATTCCCTTGTCCTCAAGGAGTATGAATCAATCACCTCTAAGGACAGGGACAAGGACATTCCGTATAGACCTTAGGGACATTTCTTAAGGACAGGGGCAAAGCATGAGGACACAGGCACAAGGACACCTAGGGACAGGGACAAGGACAACGCTTAAGGACAGGGACAACGCTTAGGGACGAGTATGAACCAGGCTTTAGTTTCAAAACAATAGTTCCTTCTCTAGAAGGAACAAAAATCATGAGCCAATTCTTATTTCGTTCTTCTATGCCCCCTTTTGTCATAATTTTCTTGCAGCATCCTACTGCCACTTGCATGCTCTCGACAGTATGTGTGTCCGTGTGTGTGTGTGTGTGTGTGTGTACTGTGTGTGGTCGGAAGTATGTGCATGCATGGTATGTACACATATGTGCAGTGCAGTTTCAAAAAGTCGGCACCGGAATGTTTCAGTAGCAATATATAAGTGCTGGTGAAACAAAGTTAACCATGGCTTCTTGAGCTGTCCTGCTCAGCTCAGATCAAAGCGACTATGATGGTACCGACAGCCGCTATCAAACAGTGACGTAATACAATGTTTCCTGGAGCTTTTTTTGTAGCTACTCAGCAGCTCAAAAAAAGTTCTAGCTTTTTCTGACATTTCCAGCTGTTTTCAGCTGCTCCAGCTTTGCTAAGCTGCTGGAGCATCGAAACGAATGCTGGAATTGTCGTAAAAGGCTCAAAAGTTTTATCAACCTGTAGACCACCAGTCTGACTTAGTACCTACAAGTGCGCGGGTCGAAAAATTTATTTCTGACCCGCGTAAACTGGAGTCGACAAGGTTTTCCCCTTGGTTTTTATTGTCCTGCCAAAAAACTTTCTGATACGTCTTCAATTGACAAAATTTGGTCTAAAAATTAATTAATTCTAAAAAAATTTTCTCTAGGGGCTGCAAACTCTAGACCCCTGCAAACTTTATGGCTTACAATTCCTTGTTGTTAACTTTCATGAAAGCTTTTATAGGTACACAGGGGGTGCACCAGTTCTGGCCAGGGGTGGACGCGGGTCGTGGCCCGTGGGTACCCGCGGGTACCCGCGGGTACCCGCGGGTTGGGTTGGGTTGGGTCGGAAAATTTGAGCCGTGGGTCGACCCGCGGGTACCCATTTCAGGCTGCGCGGGTCGAAAAAAATTCTTCCGACCCGCGTAAACTGGAACCTGAAGAAATTGTCGACAAGGGTCCCCCCTTGGTTTTTATAGTCCTGCCAAAAAAATTTCTGATAAGTCTCCGATTGACAAAATTTGGCCTAAAAATTAAAAAAAAAATTCTAAAAAATTTTTCCTGGGGTCTGCCGCCCCCAGACCAATGCAAACTCTATGGCTTACCATTCCTTGTTGTTAACTTTCATGAAAGTTTATATATGCTTGTGTAATATACTGTCTGATATGAAATTCCCATTTTTTGTTTTTAATTTGCCTCTTGGAAAAATTTTGTGATTATGTCTCCAGTTGACCAAAGTTGTCCAAAAAAAATTGAAAAAACTCCATTTTTTTCTGGGGGCTGCTGCCCCTTGACCCTCGCAACAGTTAGTTTATTTACTTTAAACGACCAAATTTACATTTTTTGTCATGTAAGCCACTTCGCCAATAAGTGCAAAAACAATTGGATTCTGGGGGCTGAGCTCAGACCACGCAATAGTGAATTTAATAAGTCAGCAAGAACAAGGTACGACCCCTCCTTTTCAAAATCCTGGCTACACGCCCCTGTATAATGTACGTTATGGTTATAGAGTGGTGGGTCAAAGTGAGTCGCGGGTCGGGTTTTACGGCGCGGGTTGGGTCGCGGCCCGCGGGTTACCCACGAGTGTCGAGCCGTGGGTTGGGTTGGGTCGCGGTTCGAAAATTTCGACCCGCGTCCACCCCTGGGGGGATTCGAACCACCCATCTCTGGATCTGCAGACTAGCACTCTACTGTGCGTTGGCCCAAGTCGCACAAGAATTGCCTTTTCTTTTTGGATCAGTCAGACTACTATTTTACTGTTGCTAGTAGCCAAAAAAACTACAACATGTCATTGCATCAAAATCTGTAATCCTTGTCACTCCTTTTTCATTTTACATAAGAGTTACCAAGTTTATTAGTTAAGAAAATTTCAACTTGTATTCTCCATCTTGTATTCTGCACATTCTCCCGCCCTCGCCAATGGTTGCACTGAGTTAGACATCGTTATACTGCGCCACCCTGGAACTTGTCTGGGTTGTGTTGACATGCGGGTTCAGCTCCAGCGGGACGATATCTTTGATCCCACGCTTTGTTAGGTAGCCACTAGGAAATTGAACATCGACAAATCGAATTTCACCATCTTGGCCCCGATAAATGTGATTAATCCGAGCCATTTTCCAGGAAACACGGGGACAGGGTTCTTTTATTAAAATAGCCTCGCCCACCACAGGTTCCCTGCCAATCTCCCCCTTGGTTTTCCGGAAGAAGGACTTTTGGGACTCCCGTAGTTCTTGAAGATATTGAAGCTGCCATATCTGCCAAAACTGGTCCAGTCTTCTTTGGATTTTCTTCCAACATTGTCTTAGCTCTAATCCTGTACTTTTTGGTGGTAAATAGCTGGGATCATTTTCGTCTTCAGTGGAGGCAGGAGTACTAAGGTTGCAGTCTGGAACAATAAAATTTGCTGGTGTCAAAAAGTGTCCATCTTTAGGATCTGTTTCCGCAGACAGCAACGGCCTAGAGTTCAAAACTCCTTCAATCCCAGTCACGAAGCTACGTCTGCCGGATTCTCTTTAGAACGAATGTAATTGAACTTTATTGACGGGTCTTGCTTAATTTCTAAAATTCGTCTTTGTACAAATGGTTCCAAATTTTTCTTTGTGTTGATCCATTTGAGAACAATCTGAGAATCACTCCAGACGAGTTTTGCTTCTACTGGATGACGTAACTGTTTCTCCACAAACCGGAGTGCTCGAATTCCCATCAAAACTCCGAGTAATTCGAGACGCGGTATCGTCACTTGGGGCTTTACAGGGGATACTCGAGATTTGGCAAAAACTAGAAAATTTGTCGTGACATTACTTACGCTTTGTCGAATATAAATTGTTGTTGCATATGCGTCGGTACTAGCATCAGTGAAGCAAAGTAACTGAACCGGTTTCGCAGAATCTAGTATAACCCGTCGTTGTAACTGAACGCTAGAAATTTCATTAAAATCTTTTTGAATCTGTTGCCAATCCTTGACATGCGGTTCCGGCAGTGGGTCGTCCCAATCGAAGCCTTCTCGCCATAGTTATTCGACCACGAACTGTTAACGGGCAGACCAAACCTAACGGATCAAATACTTTTGCCGTCTGGTGCAAAATGCTTCTTTTTGTAACCTTTTGCAAACCAGCAAGCTTGGCAGCTATTTGAATTGAGTCCGTTACTGCGTTCCATGGGACGCCAAGAACCTTTGTTTTTGATTGACGCATTTGGTCTACAATTGGTATTTTGTGCATGACATTGACGCTGTTGGCCATATACTCTCGCAAATTCATTCCGGCACCTTGAAACAATAGTTTACTTTCGCGGTAAATTTCAATCGCCTTTTCGTCGGTATCAGCTCCTTGAATGCTATTATCCATATATACATTTCCTCTAATATTTTCGGCTATCTGGCTTGAATTCAGGCTCAAATGGTGATCGATTGTCGCTCCAAGCAGATATGGAGAAGCAACTATTCCAAACGGTATTCTAGTGAAACGGTATTCTTGCAGATTGTTTTGAACGTCGGTCCTCGATAAATCTTTGATCCACAAAAACCGCGTACAGTCACGGTCTTGTTCTTGCAGCCCCACTTGTAGGAAAGCTTTTTCTATGTCTGAGATGAGCACTATTTTTGGAAGCCTAAATCACAGTAGTAGGCCAACCAAATCACCCAGGTACTTATGGCCAGTGTATATCAAATCATTCAGAGATAGCCCGTGAGGTTTAGTTTTGGCACTGGCGTCATAGACGACTCTGACTTTTGTGGTTGCTCTGTCACGTCGTATATGTGGAAAGTGTGAAATATAGTGTGTTAGTCTTCTTTGGTTAGTATCGGTGCAGTCTACAGGTTCAACGATTCCTTTCTGAAGTTGTTCTTGAATTATAGAGTTGTATTCTAGGAGCGCGTTCCCTGTTTCATCAGCTGACTTCAGTGTGTTCAGCGTGTGCTGAAGTCTGTGTTTTGCAAGACCAAAATTAGTAGGAATATCAGGATTTATTGTTTTCCAGGGCCACTGAACGTAATACCGATCTCCTTTTTTTATTGTGGTCTCTTTGAACTTTTCCATGAACTGGTTTTTCCTGTCAGTTTCTTTAGTTGTAGTTTCGTTAATACCTATTGCTTCAAGGTTCCACAAAGTTGATAAGTCTTCCGAGGTATGGGTTAGCAGAGAGTGAAAGCTCGGATGGCTGGCTTTAGCCTGCAACGTGTTTCCAGCCAAAATGTTACCTAATGGCGTTTTGTAAACAACTAGCAATCCTTCAATTGGAGTTACTTGGCAAACTTTTGGCCCCATCAACGAGTACCAGTAATCCTTTCCCACTAAGATGTCTATATTAATCTTTGTTGTCTTCTTCGGTGGTGGATTTAATCGCTGAAGTTTGTCAAGTTTTTTCTTAGTTGTGGATTGCAACTTGACTGGATAAACAGGTAGTGGTGGCGTCATTTTCGGGATTGAGTATGCGTTCATCTTCAAGCGAAAGCCATTGACCCCTTCTACTTCCAGACTAACAACTTCTGCTTTGACCTTCTCTGTCTGGCTCGAGTTGAACCGTGCTGTGTTGAGAACGACAGATTTAGTAGAACGCAATGACATTTGATCGGCTATTCGTTTGTTGATACGTGTGTACCTAGCTCCTGAATCTAGATACAGCGTCACTAGTCCTCTTGCACCAGTATCAGGATTGACAGCTGTTACTTGAGCTGTGGCTATGATTATTCCGTCGTCTTCGTCAGCTCCCGCTAGATGAACCTGCAGTTGGTCACTGTAGTCAGGCTCATTTTCATCTTCCATCTCCTCCACCTGTTGAGTTGCACTGACAGTTGCAGTGTCAGTCTTTGATTTGTAGCACAGAGCTGAATGGTGTCCACTTGCTTTGCAGTAAAAGCATGCCTTACGACGCTTACATTCGTTAAATCTGTGCCCTTTTCCTAAACAATTGAAACACAAACCAGATTTCAGCACTACTTCGCGGCGTTGTCTAACATCCACTATTTTTCTGCATTGGTCGCTGAAGTGATTCTTCTTCTCGCAGAATATGCATGACCGAAAGCCAGCTTGGGCAGCTTGAACTAAGGAAATCGTAGTCGGTACTGGTTCAGTCTGAAAATGTTCATTGTCACCGTCTTGTTCCTCATTTGATTTTTTCTTGCCTGTCGGGGCTATTGAGTGGAGCGCTTTTAGATTGCTGAGACTCTTTAAAAACTGCTGCATGTTCCAGTCGTGACCTTCTGTGCCTTGGTATATTTGCATCTCTTTGATTTTGGCTTGAGCAGATCGTGGCAATTTGATCAACAAAGTGCTTGTAACAAAACACCCCAGCGTCTCATCTGTCACTCCCATTCGGGATAGGGAGGTTGAAAGTGCACGGACTTCGTCAGTGAACTTTTCTAAGCTTTCAGTGGTGTCTTTGACGAGTGGGAATTCCCTCAATGCTCTCCACATTTCTTCTTTCAGTCTGTGTTCTTTTCCGTACTCAGAGAATAAAATGTTGATAGCTTCTTGATATTTGTCCCCTTGCAAACCGAGGCCTTTGATCTTGTTGAAAGCCGCTCCTTTCAGTACTTGATGTAGGTAATCAAGTTTTTGTTTGTCACGGAGATGTATTTGATCGTGTATGTTGACTTTGAAAGACTCCCAAAAATTCGGCCAGTCCAAAATACTGCCGCAGAACGTTGGTAGCTGAACTTTTGGCAGTTTTGATATCGACGGAGCACTGCTGGCCATAGTTTGTGGCTGGACATATGGTCTCTGGTCAGAGCCTGATCCTCTTCTCAGAGCTTGTAAAATAGCTCTGAATTCATCTTGCCGTTCCTGTCGATCCCGTTCGCGTTCCATATGCCATCGCTCCCACTGCTTTTGTTGATCCTCTCTTTGAGCTTGCTGTTGAGCGTGGAACATCTTTTGTTGATTTTCCATCATCAGGCAAAACATCTCCATAGTTTGTGGTAAGCCATGGTCTGGAGGTTCTCTCCTAGCCGGCGCAGTTACAATAGACACACCATGACCCGAAGGCCCTTGACCCGAAAGTCTTGTGTTACCTGTATCTTGTATTACCCTACTTGTCACACCCGACGGCGGGCGTACTACACCATCACCACACCCTAAAAGACGCAGATCTTCAGCTGTAAAAACATTAGCTTGCAACAGTTGTGTTGGCAGAGGCATGTCTGTACAGTCACTGCAACACCAAGGGAACTGACCTTTGCCCTTCAGAGCATTATACAGAGCAACTGGTAGGTCGTTCTGGGCGTTCTGATTGATACATGCCACACATCGCCATTGCTGACAATTGTCACACTGAATTCCATCCGGAGTGTCCGACTGACACTTTTCGCAGAGAATTTGGCTTTCGTTGAAGCTTGCCATCGTCTTTCTCCGCAGCGTTAACGTGAATTTGTCCGTAGTCTTGATTCCAGCTCTGCTACCAAATTGTGCGTTGGCCCAAGTCGCACAAGAATTGCCTTTTCTTTTTGGATCAGTCAGACTACTATTTTACTGTTGCTAGTAGCCAAAAAAACTACAACATGTCATTGCATCAAA
Organism: Trissonchulus sp. WLG1_4; assembly: GCA_030248245.1. Lineage (NCBI taxonomy): Eukaryota > Metazoa > Nematoda > Enoplea > Enoplida > Ironidae > Trissonchulus > Trissonchulus sp. WLG1_4. The sequence continues at coordinate 14,001 of JASANF010006290.1, forward strand.
ATCTGTAATTCTTGTCACTCCTTTTTCATTTTACATAAGAGTTACCGAGTTTATTAGTTAAGAAAATTTCAACTTGTATTCTCCATTCTTGTATTCTGCACATCTACCGTTAAGCTACTGGGCCGATGATGAGCTGTCGTAAATCCCTTTAAGTACACTAAGGGGCCTATCTTACTTCACACAGTATCCTGCTTGCACTTTACAGTATCGGAAGTTAAGGTCTCAAAACTTGCCCTAAATTGGACACAAGTATACTATTAGTTAGCTATAAGTGTAATAGGCATACTCTTGTTGTGGCGAATAGTTCGTAGCCTGACTAATTGTAACCAAATTGGGTGGTAGGGGGTTGTGTTAGCTGGCGCACTACAGTAAGTTTCGACTTGTCTCAATCTGGCTAGTCCTCAAAAGGGCATTAACCCGTGTCACCACGCAAGGTTGCGGCATCTGACCCCTGAGCTACCACCTAGGCCACTAGAAACTTCATCATGAAATCCTGGTTCCTATTTATTGAATTTGTAAAGTTCAGTTAGTTCCAAAGTTAATGCGGATAACAATTACAGCACAAAGCATACAGTATATATAACATGGCACACACTTGGCCTCCGTGCACAGTTACTCTCTCCTGTCAATCTCAGGGTCCAAGATTCCAAGCTACACTTCACTTCTCCGCACTACACACTTTACTTATTCGGCTCTCACACCACCGACTATTCGGTCCGTCCACTACTCACCGACTGACTGCCTAGACACATGTGTTCCATTTGGCTACTCATCGGTCCTACGGTAGGGAGTACGGTAGTTTCCTACATTTATCTCTCTGTTTGTTTGATGGGTGGCGTTTAGGGCTTATTAATGTTCCCCGTGAAAAATGTAGATTTAAACAGGTTTTAAGTTTCCTAGACAAAACTCATTTATAATAAGGTGTAATGGTGGGAAGAGCAATAGGTATTAGGGAGTTAGATTAATTAAGCTACGGGTTCCATGGGAAGAAGTCGAACGTCCCGTTACATAATCTTCAGCACAAGAAAGAAGTTAATCTGAACACAGCTGTGTTCGACCGCTTTCATCGGGCAAATAAAAAAAACAATTCAAACAAAGTACAATCGAAAAGTGTTGTACAGCCGAATGTTCATTTGTTTGTCTAAAACAGTGCTTCTTAGTTAATACGGCAAATGGCGAAATTGCTCAACGGGCAAAAATATGAATCAAACAGCCGTTCTTCCATTCATATCAGACCAAAACAACTTGCCCCTAAAAGGAGCAAGTTTCATTCTCCTTGATTCTTTCCGGAGACGTTCAAAACTTCAAATCAAAAATATAACAAAAATCATTTTAATAGTTATCCTATAAAAGTAGGTAGGTATAATAAGAAGAGTTCCGTAGCTCTGGCTGGACTTTGCTTTAAGCCCATTTCACACGAGGGCACATTTTAAGGCACATCTTAAGCACGTTTTAAGCAAGAGTACATAATAGCGTCTCACTCTCTATAGAAGAAGAGTGAGACACTCTCCAGCCTGCCTGTAGCTAACTTCTGGCACAGGCAAATGCTCTGGTCGTTTTTCAGGCTACATGTTGACATTCTGTGCAACATGTGGCTGTCCAATCAGCGCGTAGATTCTCTGCGTAAACCACTTTAGTATATAATCGCTGATGCGTTGATAAGCATTAAGATAGGGATAAAAGCTTAATAACTCAATATTTATTCATAGTATGCTTGCTCGAGATATAAACTTTTTTGAACTTCTTAAAAGTTTCTCAATCAATTTCGCTGAAAGTTTGCCAAAATATCCCCAAAGGTATTTGCGAACCTTTTTAATATTTTCGCAAGCAGATTATAAATGAATAATGAGTTATTAACCTTTTATCCCTATCTCGTTTTATGATTGGAGCACGTGCTCAGGCGTCTGGCCAATCAGAGAATAGGAGCTTGCTTCTGATTGGCCAGCCACACGTTGCACAAAATATCAACATCCTAGCCTGAAAACGACCAGCGCATCTGCCTGTGCTAAAACACAGGCAGGCTGGAGAGTGTCTCACTCTTCTTCTATATACAGTGAGACGCTATTATGTTATGTATGTACTCTTGTTTTAAGGGATGTGCCATGGGATGTTGCATGGGGATGGGATGTGCCATGCAACAATTTGTGCCCTCGTGTGAAATGAGCTTAATAAACAATCTACACTTACCTACAGAGCACATACACAATTGGTAAGAGTATGACACTCTTCCGTATTGTAGCTGATCGGCCGGAACGATGCTCCCGACGAATAGCCTTTTAGCGTCTTGATTCCAGGGAGGACAGCTTCCCTCTAATCAAGGCGTAATTTCCGATTTAAGCCGCTGATCTCGTTTAGTCCGTTTAGTCCGCTTAGTCCTCAATGCCACTTCTAAACCCCAGACTTACATAAGTTCCGTCCGTTTA
>JASANF010006291.1:0-36618 GCA_030248245.1 Trissonchulus sp. WLG1_4
AGAAAAAGGCCCTATGAAGCAGGCTTAACCTCTTCATTCTTAAGCAATGAAATCGCCCATGGAACAATTTCATTTGGTCACTGCAAAGACTTCATACCTACTTCAATTGCTTGAAATTATTCGCGATCTGCACGTATTTTATGTTAAATATTTCAGACTGTCGCATATAAGTCACAGTAAGACATAAAGAGAAATTTCAGTAAATAATATTTCCATTAAACAGTGTAACAAGTAAAACAAGTTGCCCCTAAAAGGAGCAGTGTTCCCCCCAAAGATGTTCGTAATGTCAAGAGTACATAATAGGGAAGAGTATGGCACTCTTTCTGATTCTAGCTAATCGCCCGAAACGATGCTTCGGCCGAAATAGCCCTTTTACGCCCTTCGAATCCAGTAGCCATTCGAATTTTAGCCCTTCGAATCAATACATGCCTTGATTCCAGGGTGGGTGACCCCCGTCAAATTAGGGACGTGTCTTGATTTCAGGGGGGGGGGGGGTAATCCCCTCGTTTCAGCACACCACAGAGTTAATGCTGGTGGTCTGCTGAAACGAAGGGGGTACGCCCATTCTCAAATCAGGACACTTCCTTGATTTGAGGGTGTTCCCTCCCTAGAATCAAGCCAGGTCTTGATTCAAGGGGGGTACCCCCCTCCTTAAATCAAGGCGTAAAAGGGGCTATTTCGGCCGGAGCATCGGTCTGGCCGATTTAGCTAGAATAGGTAAGAGTGTCATAGTCGTCCCTATTATGCACTCGTGGTAATGTCAAGAGTAGGTTATGTACTATGTAGGCACTGAAGTTGTCGTGTTAGCATTCTAAACAGGTATATATGTCTATACGAAAGCAAAGTTTCCGCAAACTTTTAGCTATAATGACTAAGAGACGCGAGTCCTAGATTTTTGTTATTCGGTGGAATGCATAAACGATCTTAGCACTGGCTTGTTTGCTACATGTAGTCCAGCGCAATATTCTAGCCTACGTAATATTTCGTTACGATGTGCTAAATCACTATTGTTATTTGCATGAGCTCGGATAGGCAAGCAAGAGTGCTGCTGAAAATCTTGCAGTGACTGTTTTTTTTATAAAACACCGGATTTTCTATGTTGATTTTTTAATTATTTGTTGATCATTGTTGAAGCATTCACTTTTTTTAACTTAGAATTCATTATTATATCCAAACTGATGACTTAGAATACTTAATAATTATAATTAAGAATCAATTCAGTTTGAGGTCTGCTCGAATTTTTCCTCCAAGTATATGTTTGGTTAAAAATTTAAAATATTTAGGTATTTGGAAAAAAATTACTCTCAAAAGTTGTCGCTGGTGGGTTTAAATATATGCACACCAGCGTCCAGCACCCATAGAGTCACGTAGGAAAATCAGTAGATGTCGTTAGGATAATGTCAATATCAAAACCTGTACATAAAATCTGCATAAAAAATATTCCAAACTGATGTAGTTCTCAGTTTCCACAGACTGAGCGACAAACGGAAGAATGCTAATTTGCATATTAGTCTTCGTCTTCTACGTATTAACCAATCAGGGACAGTCAAACGTAGAAAGCCCACCCACGTCTGGAAAACTATTGGTCAAAGACTATGTGTAATTTGCATATCATTCTCATTGGCTGCCCATATTATCAGTTGTCAATTTGCCGGTTTCAGAAGATTAACGTGAGCTGGGGGGTTAGTTATCATGAAATTATGAAACAGTTAAGACAAATAGAAGTTACTCAAGTTTTTCACGTAAAAATTTATAAAACGTCTTCGGTTATTTTCAGGTTCTTGACACGGTTGACGGCACTAGCGTAGAACATTTTTTAGCTGAAAAACTGTCTCAGTTCGAGACGGCGCCCCCCATATGACAAAAAAAGCTTAAGGTGTCTGGGGGCTAGGAATACACACAAAACATAGGCTGGGAAGCTGCATAATTTAACATTCCTGTTATCGGAGCAAAAACCGATAACAAAGGTTCCTTCTCTAGAAGGAGCAAAAAGACCAAATAAACAATAATTCAGCATAACAGGGCAACACCAACAGTCTAAGTCGTGAATGAGCAAATGCCGTCTGATTTTTGTTTGGACAATTATCAAAAAATATAGGTGTTACTACTAGACAGTAATTCATGCTGATGCAGGGCTGCTAGTGCGGTATTAATGCTCATTTCTTGGCAAAAAGTATTAATTGTATTAATTTGTAAGTAATACATATCCGTGGAGGCTGCGAAGTTTTGCAACGCGGATCTGATACACAGTATCTTTACCAAAGATCCTAAGAAGCCTGTTTACCTCCAATGTAAGATAGAAGAGTTTTCCTTCAAGATAGGATCGGCGTCAAAATGGCCCCTCCCAGCGTGCTGTAAAGTATAAACCACACATTTCAGAATTTACAGACCAGCTCTATGCGAGGTGTGACCAACTAGGTCAATACTAGTCATTATTAAACGCTTGACATACCTAGCTGGCCGACCGGTCATCGTTTACACGGCACACAACTTTGAACAGCCTGCTGGGTAAATAGCCTAAACAATCGGCTACGACGATTTCAAAGCCCAAATGATGCCGGTTAAAATATTAATCTTAAAAAAGAATTAAACGGCTATTTTCATAATTACGCTACTGGTTCATTCTTGCCCTGTCTGGGAGAATTTTTATAGACCATACCTTTGATCAAACATTCCTTGAAGGAATTAAATTATAAACTTGCTTAGGTACTAGTAAACGTAGCTAATATTCACACATCACACTCGGTTGCAAGACAGGATGTTGCAACAATACAATCAAAAACGTGATAGGTAAGGTAGCAAAACTAGCTATTCCTTTAGACCTCTACAAGCATCTTATCGTATTTCACAATTGACAAGTTACAGAGGTAGCGAGTAGTAAGAATGTTTATGTAGGATTTAAACTGGAGGAGTGCGAGTGAGATAAAAAAATTTCAATTATTAATGTCTATATTCTCTCACAATAAAGGTCAGTCACCTTTTACTCATGCTTATTGATTTTTTGCCTCAATCGATTCCGCACCCGCTTAGTAAGTTAAAAACAACTATAGTATATCGTACTATCCTTGTACGTAAACTTTATTCGAGAAAAATATTACTGTTATAGAAAACGCTATTGTCGTATAAAGCTACTTGTGTCTTACTGTGACTTATATGTCACAGAAAGTTGCAAGTCTTCAGCAATTTTATTTTTGCACATTTTTTGAAGAAAAAAAAACACAAACAAAAGAGTCACATTTGTGCTACTGTAACGTTAGCCTGTGTAGCGTTTTATTATCGGTGCTTTTATAATTTGCACCGTTTCTCAAAACATGATATCGGCGACTGCCAAACAGTGGCCACCACAAACATAAATGGCATACAAAAACAGGAACGCAAACCAAAACAACATAACATCTCACAGTAAGAACATTTTACACAGTTGACATTACACCTGGGGGGTACTGAGACAAATTGACCGCGATTTTTCTGATTTTCTGCATTTAATTTAGAGAACGTCCTGGTTTTATTAAAAGCAGTTAAAGCAGAACTATGACTGAATCCGACAAAATAGGACTGAATTTGGAGTGGGCATAGGCCTCAAAACTCTTTAAATAAGCCGACAGTGTATATACAATATAACAATATTTAACATGCAAGTTAATGTCTAATTAGGGCAGGCAGCTCAAACAGGTCTTGCGGAAGCATGGAAGACACAAAGACTCTATCGGCCACTCGACGTAGGCACTGCGCCATCATCAAGATCATCATCATCAAGATCGAGAAGTCGACGCTGTGCCTCCTCTTTTACGGCAGTTGTGTATGTGCCATGACACTTTTGGGGGTCTTTGTTGAGAACTATTTTTTCAATGGCTTTAAAAGTCCGGCAATAAAAAATTTCTTTTCCATATGATTTCAAAAATCAGAACCAAACTCATAAGCTCTACGCACCTTTTCACGAATTTCTTGAGCATACACAGAAACCAATTCATCAGGGCGCTGCTTGCGGCTTCGCAAAGCAGTGATAGCGAATCTTTGAGATTCCTTAGGTTGAAGTGCCGCACGTACTGCTGACAGAAGTTTAGCGTAATCGCATTTATTTTCAGCAGATAAATTCCAATACGCCTCGAGAGCAGCCTCTCGCAGGTAAGCTGGCAAAAGGTGAACTTTTTCAGCCAATTCGAAAGTTTCATGCCGCTGGGTAAAATTTTCATCAAGCCTGCCATTAAACACTGTTAAACAAACCGGATTCATTGAGTGAACTTCGGAGGCGACAGCCAAGCCGTCTAATTTGGCTTTAGTTACAGACTGATCTGCACGGGCGCGGACCAGTTCTTGGGTCAAGCGTGCTAATTCTTCTTGGGTTCGAACCAGGTCACGCTGGGCAACTCGAACATTACGATCGGTTCTTAGCTCGGGATCACTCATACTAAAATTGAGTTAATTGACTTACCGAGTTAGATCACTGCGGAGGGAGAGACACTGAAAATCGGCTGCCAATTGACCGAATAAGGGAAAAAACTACTGTGTAGTTGGGGCTAGCGCTGCATTGGAAAAAACAGCTGAACTGGGTTCTAATTGGTGAAGGAAACCTTTATAATAAAACCACGGGTTAAAGAAAAAATCAATAATGCAATTATACTGCAGTAATGCCGTGCTGGTCACACACAAGGTGAAATTCAATAGGCCATAAAACCAAAAACTAGCCTGGTTAGTCAAAAGAAAGGCTGCTAGTTTGCAAAACGGGGGCGCCAGTTGTACCGTTAGCCTGTATAGCGAAAACTGCCGCTTGGCTTTTATTATCGGTGCTTTTATAATTTGCACCGTTTCTCAAAACATGATATCGGCGGCTGCCGTACGGCGGCCGCCACAACATAAACGGCATATAAAAACAGGAAAGCAAACCAAAACAACATAACATCTTACAGGAAGAACATTTTACAAAGTTGACATGACACTACATACTAGAAATTTCTGGAGTCCAAATTTCAGAAAAAAAGTGTATAGATTAGTTACCTAAAGAACCTTCCCCACGGTCAACTTAAGATGAATTCAGAAATATTGGCACTAAGGCCAAGCCACCGCCACACATACGTTATGGGCATAACTTGACAAAATATATCCATGAACACATTTTTGTCACATGAAGACATAAAGAGCTCTTTCACACACACCGAGGAAAAAAAGACCAAAAAATGGCTGGACGTATTTGTCACAATAAGAATGAATGGGTAGCGGTCCCGGCGATGTAATTGGACGCGCCTATTGACGCCTACCCCGACGCAAGCATACCTAGACACTTATTTGTGTAGGATGTTGAACTAACATTGCTTACGGACACATACAAGTATAAAGGTTGCTTACGAATAAAAAATAAATGTACTGTGTGTCTTTAATCCGATCTCGTCCTATGCCTAACACAATGTTAATTGTAATAATCTGAATAAGTTCCATTGTGAAGTTATATTTATGTACCTAGGTATATACGGACGTACAGGGATTAAGAGGCAGGAGTATCATCGATTCAGTACATACACTAGAGCGCTGGTCTGCAGATTTGTAGAGAAGGGAGAGATGGGTGGTTCGAATCCCCCTGCTGTGTCATTCTGATGTTGATGCTGTCTTCCTTTCAGTAGAATCGCCCTGATTTTCTGACACCATTACAACAATTTTTGTTGTGTTTTAGCTTGGAATAGTATCCTTAGTTTTCTCAGGGATCTACTTGATTGCGTTTGCATTCGAATTGTGGACGGGACTTTGTTATGGAAACCTTCAAAACTCGTTCTGTCGCCTTGTTGGAATGGAAATTATAGGCCTGTTCATTATCTCTGGAATGCTAATCTATCTTGTCTTTCTTATTGAAATGGATGACATGCTCAGAATGTCGAACATGGTCAGTGCAGATTTCAGCCAGGATAGGCTGCAGCAGATTATATATATATATATATATATATATATATATATATATATATATATATATATATATATATATATATATATATATATAACAAAATGTGTCTGGTCAATTTCTTCATAACTGCCCTCTATACTCAGTTACGACCCTTCAAATTGGTGGAATTTGAAAATTTTTGAATGTAAATGGTGCCACCAGATGTATGCGCTCCCACTCCGCACTGATAGCAGATAATAATGTTGCTACTAACTTGAATTATAGCTGCGTTATAGCGCTTTTGAATACTGTTACAAATTTGGTTTTAAATCTCACCAGAGTTTTATACGTCGATAAGAACGATAAAAATAAATGTTTTCATTTTGTTAGCTTTTGTACTTTTGATAGATAATTATTGTTACGAGTTAGAGCAACGCTTTTTCTCTGCATTAAAAAATAGCTTCATATCTGTCCTGATTCTGTGCAAGTTTACAGCACCAGTGGGGCGTGCGTTATGTGTCATTTATTGAACAACATATAGCCAAGTTGAAAATACTACATTACAAACTTTTAGCTTATAAGTAACAAATAAAAAGCTGTGAAAATGAAGCCGAAAAATGAAACTGAAAAAAATAAAAATCAATGCCACTTTCAAAAAAAAACCATTTTATAGTGTTTAAAATTATATGGCAATGACAAGAATCTAGCTCATCTGTAACAGCTAAAAAATATTTTAGAAAGTGAAAAATGTTAAAAATAAAGACAAAAAAATAGGGGGTCTTTTTTATTATTGCAGATTACTGCCTCTCAGAAACGAAATAAAGCCGTCATTCTCGAAGCAAAAATGTTCAGCAGAGCCTAATTAGTGAAATCGTAGCAAACAAAAAATTTTTATTTTCCAAATTTTCAATCTTTTTAAAATTTAGTTTACGAGCAATCTTTAGTACAAGAATATACAATTTTTGAAAAAATTTGATTTCCTGCTACATAATTCAATTTAATAGGCTCCGGTGAACATTTTTGTTTCAAGAATGACGGTTTTATTTCGTTTCTGAGAAGCAGTAGTCTGTAGTAACGAACTGAAACTCCGTTCCATTTTGTACTATTTTCAAAATTGTCCACTAATACAAATTTTTTGGATGTTACAAATGAACTAGACTCTCTCCCATTTTATGCTAGAATTTAAAAAACACTATAAAATGGTTTATTTTGTAAGTGGATTCATTTTACAGCTTTTTATTAGTTATGTTATACGCTAAAATATTGGAAAAATCAGTGATGTAATATTTTAACTTGGCTATATGTTGGTCCAGAAATGAAACAAAACGAACGTACCACTGGTGCTTTAATTTTGCACAATTTCGGATACACTAGGAGAAACATTAAACTAATTTTAAATGCAGAGAAAACGCGTTGTCTTAACTTGTAACACAATATCAGCTCAAAAAGTTTAAAAATTAACAAAAAATGAGGAATAAATTTTTACAGTCGCTTATCGACATTGTCGAAAAAATTCTGGTGAGATTTTAAACCAAATCTTTAACAGCATTCAAAAGCCCTATGATGCAGTTATAATAGATGCCAGTAATTAGCATTTATCTGCTTTCAGTGCGGCGTAGGAACGCATACATCTAGTGGCATCACTTACACTCGAAAAAATTTTTAAGTTCCACCAATTTCAAGGGTCATAGTTGAGTATACAGGGCAATTATGGGAAAACTGATCACATATTTATAAGTATATATATAAATGTATTTATATTTATATATGTATGTATATATGTATGTATTTATATATTTATAAGTATATTTATTCAATTAAATTAAGTTAAATCCAAGTTTGATCAGCCTGTACTTTGTCCTGTTGCAGGCCTTCGATGGGCTATTCGTGATTACAATTACAATAACATCATATGTTAATACCGTTAATATAATAACATCATATCACAATACCGTTCATTACATTCATATTTTATGATTAATGTCATATCATTATATTGAAAACTTGGATTTAATTTAATTGTATAAATACATTTATATATACGGAGACGTTTCTTATACTTTTTTCAATACAATATATATATATATATATATATATATATATATATATATATATATATATATATATATATATATATATATATATATATATATATATATATATATATATATATATATATATATATATATATATATATATATATACAGTTACAGTTACAGTTATATATATACAGTTACAGTTATATATAGCTACAGTTCCACGATCGACTTCAAAATAACAGATTCACTATAGCGCTACTACACTACCCTGCATTCACGAGATGGAAGCTATCTCACTTGCATGACTTCTCAAAAGTTTGCTAGAACTTTTCCAGACTTTGTTATTTTTCACACCCCAAAAATGGGGTTTTCCCCCGAACGGGGACGAAATTGAAAAAAAGTGGCCCATTACTTTTTAACTTTTGTCAAAGTAAATGTGAAAAAAACATAAATTCATGACAACCCTACAAGCGTCCGGTCAGATAGAGCTGTTGAAAAAAGGATGGAAAGTCTCAAGTTTGCAAAAGACAACTTTTCATATCTCAAGTTAAACTTGACTAATCTCTTAAAAAGTTTGCAGGCATACAGACGTCCACTAGTTGGATACATACACTGAAATAAAACTCATTCGCTTTGCATATATTTTAAGATATTATAAAATTAAGTTTCAACAAAAATCCGCATTCAGTGGATTTTCTCCTAATCTAGGGTTAAGCGCTATTGCGCCAGCCCTGATATCAAGAGTACATAATAGCGTTTCACTTTATATTAAAGAAGAGTGAGAAACCCTTCCTCCTGCCTCTGTTCTAGCGCAGGCAGATGCGCTGGTCCTTTTCAGGCCACATCTTGCCGTTTTGTCCAACATGTGGCTGGCCAATCAGCGAGTAGATTCTCTGCGTAACACACAGTGTAATAAAACAGGGTTAACGAGCCCCCTGCTTGATACGAGTTTTAGCTAGTTTAGGTTGTAGCTGCAAGAAGTGAGCTACCTGGTCGAATTGAGTACCTAAGTTTAGTGTTTGACGTGGCGCAGAATGAAGCCACACTCTCGAGGGAATTACCCTTTGTCCTATCTCCCTAAACCCCCAAATTCTGTCCTCGGTACGTGCGAGAGCGCCTGAAAGTATGAATTGAACAACCGTTCTGCCCTTCAGTTTGTCCGTACGTCCGTTTATCAGTGTGTCCGTTGGTCCCGATGTTCGTAAAGAAGTTTGAATCGACCTTAAATTAACATATTTCATTGCAGTCTCATTTAGTTGTGGTCAAATCCACCTAAATTAAGGTACCAATGTACAAACCGAAATAAATGACTGATAACCGAATTTCGAGGTAGTTTTGTCATCTAGTTGCACAAACTCGATTCCAATGTTGGTTTTTTGTTTATTTTAGCACGTGATACTTTTGATTGTTTTCGGATTTGTTCCCCTGATTTCATTTTGCCTGCAAATCTGGGTCGGAATTTGCTATGACGAGGGACTAAATTCGAACTGCCATATCCCTGCCTTCATCACAGCAACGGTCAGTTTTGTTGGTTAGTAAAGTCTGCCCGTCAATTATTGACGATTTTGGTATGTAAAATTGGAATAAAAATTTTTACCATTTATATATATATATATATTTATATATTTATATATATATATATATTTTTTATATATATATATATATATAGTATATATATATAAATATATTTTTATATACACACACACACACACACATATATCTATACTATATATGTGTGTGTGTGTGTGTATATATATATATATATATATATAAATATAAAATATATATATATGTATATATAAAATATATATATTTTTAATTTTATATATATGATGGGCAGAATTTCTTACATACCAAAATCTCAATAACAAAACTGACAACAAAATTGCTGTGATGAAGGCAGGGAGTATGGCAGTTCGAATTTAGTCCCTCGTCAGAGGCCACGAAAACTCGACCCAGATTACAGGCAAAAATGGAAAAATCCGAAAACAATCAAAAAATAACACGTGCTAAAAAATAAAAACAAAAAACCAACATTGGAATAAAGTTTTGTGCGACTGATGACAAACTTATCAAAACTATAGTCATTTATTTAGGGTTTGTACATTGGTACCCTAATTTAGGTGCAAACTAACCACAACTGGATGAGACTGCAATGAAATATGTAAATTTAAGGCCAATTCAAACTTCTTACGAACATCGGCGCCTACGGACACACATTGATAAACGGACGTACGGACAAACTGAAGGGCAGAACGGTTGTTCAATTCATCTTTTCAGGCGCTCTCACACGTACCGAGGACAGAATTTGGGGGTTTAGGGAGATAGGACAAAGGGTAATTCCTCCGAGAGTGTGGCTTCATTTCTGAAAACCGTCAAACACTAAACTTAGGTACTCAATTCGACCAGGTAGCTCACTTCTTGCAGCTACAACCTAAACTAGCTAAAAAAAATAACAAGCAAAGGATTCGTTAAGCCTGTTTTATTACACTGTGTTTTACACAGAGAATCTTCTCGCTGATTAGGTAACCATTATTTTATAAAAAAAAAAAAAAAAATTTTTTTTTTTTTTTTTGGGGGTGACTGAGTTTCAACAGGAGGCAGGAGGAAGGGTTTCTCACTCTTCTTTTAATATAAAGTGAAACGCTATTATGTACTCTTGATATCAGGGCTGGCGCAATAGCGCTTAACCCTCATTAGGAGAAAATCCACTGAATAGATTTTTGTTGAACTTAATTTTATAATATCTTAAAATATATGCAAAGCGAATGATTTTATTTCGGTGTATGAAGACTAGTGAACATATGTATGCCTGCAAACAGTGAGTTTAACTTGAGATATGAAAAGTTGTCTTTTGCAAACTTAAACTTTCCATCCTTTTTTCAACGAGCTCTGACCGGAACGCTTGTAGATTTGTCATGAATTTATGTTTTTTTCTCACATTTTACTTTGACAAAAGTTAAAAAGTAATGGGGCCACTTTTTGTAGATTCCATTTCGGAAATTCCCATTTGGGGTGTGAAAAATAACAAAGTATGTAGCGAACTTTTGAGAAGTCATGCAAGTAGATCAACTTCCCATCTCGTGAATCCAGGATAATGTCAGTAGCGCTATAGTGAATCTGTTATTTTGAAGGCGATAGTGGAACTGTAGCTATATATAACTGTAACTGTATATATATAACTGTAGACTGTAACTGTATATATATATATATATATATATATATATATATATATATATATATATATATATATATATATATATATATATATATATATATATATATATATATATATATATATATATATATATATATATATATATTGTATTGAAAAAAGTATAAGAAACGTCTCCGTATATATAAATGTATTTATACAATTAAATTAAATCCAAGTTTTCAATATAATGATATGACATTAATCATAAAATATGAATGTAATGAACGGTATTGTGATATGATGTTATTATATTAACGGTATTAACATATGATGTTATTGTAATTGTAATCACGAATAGCCCATCGAAGGCCTGCAACAGGACGAAGTACAGGCTGATCAAACTTGGATTTAACTTAATTTAATTGAATAAATATACTTATAAATACTATAAATACATACATATATACATACATATATAAATATAAATACATTTATATATATACTTATAAATATGTGATCAGTTTTCCCATAATTGCCCTGTATACTCAACTATGACCCTTGAAATTGGTGGAATTTAAAAATTTTTGAGTGTAAGTGATGCCACTAGATGTATGCGTTCCTACGCCGCACTGAAAGCAGATAAATGCATATTACTAACATCAATTATAACTGCATTATAGGGCTTTTGAATGCTGTTAAAGATTTGGTTTTAAATCTCACCAGAATTTTTTGATGTCGATAAGCGTGTGAAAAACCGATTCTTCATTTTGTTAATTTTTAAACTTTTTGACTGATACTTATTGTTACAAGTTAGAGCAACGCGTTTTCTCTGCATTTAAAATTAGCTTAATGTCTGTCCTAATTGTGTGCAAAATTAAAGCACCAGTGGGGCGTGCGTTTTGTGTCATTTATCGACCAACATATAGCCAAGTTAAAAATATTACATCACTGATTTTTACAATATTTTAGCGTATAAGTAACTAATAAAAAGCTGTAAAATGAATCCACTTTCAAAAATAAACCATTTTATAGTGTTTTTAAATTATAGTAAATGGGCAAGAGTCTAGTTCATCTGTAACATCCAAAAAATTTGTATTAGTGGACAATTTTGAAAATAGTACAAAATGGGGAGTTTCAATTCATTACTACAGACTACTGCTTCTCAGAAACGAAATAAAACCGTCATTCTTGAAGCAAAAATGTTCACCGGAGCCTATTAAATCGAATTGTAGCAAAAACGGAATTTTTTTAAAAATTCTATATTTTTACGTAAAGATTGCTCGTAAACTAAATTTTAAAAAATTGAAAAATTTGGAAAATAAAAATTTTTTGTTTGCTACGATTGCACTAAATAGGCTCTGCTGAACATTTTTGCTTCAAGAATGACGGCTTTATTTCGTTTCTGAGAGGCAGTAATCTGCAATAATAAATAAGACCCCCTATTTTGTCTTATTTTTAACATTTTTCACTTTTATAAATTTTTTAGCTGTTACAGATGAGCTAGATTCTTGCCCAATTGCTATAATTTAAAACACTATAAAATGGTTTATTTTTGAAAGTGGCTTCATTTTTATTTTTTTCAGTTTCATTTTTCAGCTTCATTTTCACAGCTTTTTATTTGTTACTTATAAGCTAAAAGTTTGTAATGTAATATTTTCAACTTGGCTATATGTTGGTCAATAAATGACACAAAACGCACGCCCCACTGGTGCTGTAATTTTGCACAGAATTAGGACAGATATGAAGCTATTTTTTAATGCAGAGAAAACGCGTTGCTCTAACTCGTAACAATAAGTATCTGTCAAAAGTACAAAAGCTAACAAAATGAAAACATCTATTTTTATCGTTCTTATCGACGTATAAAAATTCTGGTGAGATTTAAAACCAAATTTGTAACAGCATTCAAAAGCGCTATAACGCAGCTATAATTGATGTTAGTAACATGCCATTATCTGCTATCAGTGCGGAGTGGGAGCGCATACATCTGGTGGCACCAGTTACATTCAAAAATTTTCAAATTCCACCAATTTGAAGGGTCGTAACTGAGTATACAGGGCAGTTATGAAGAAATTGACCACACACATTTTGTTTATATATATTTATATATATATATATATATATGTATATATATATATATATATATATATATATATATATATATATATATATATATATATAATCTGCTCAGCCTATCCTGGCTGAAATCTGCACTGACCATGTTCGACATTCTGAGCATGTCATCCATTTCAATAAGAAAGACAAGATAGATTAGCATTCCAAGAATAATGAACAGGCCTATAATTTCCATTCCAACAAGGCGACAGAACGAGTTTTGAAGGTTTCCATAACAAAGTCCCGTCCACAGTTCTACGGCAAACGCAATCAAGTAGATCCCTGAGAAAACTAAGGATACTATTCCAAGCTAAAACACAACAAAAATTGTTGTAATGGTGTCAAGAAAATGAGGGGGATTCTACTGAAAGGAAGACAGCATCAACATCAGAATGACACAGCAGGGGGATTCGAACCACCCATCTCTCCCTTCTCTACAAATCTGCAGACCAGCGCTCTAATGTATGTACTGAATCGATGATACCCCGTCTTTAATCCCTGTACGTCCGTATATACCTAGGTACATAAATATAACTTCACAATGGAACTTATTCAGATTATTACAATTAACATTGTGTTAGGCATAGGACGAGATCGGATCACAGACACACAGTACAGTTATTTTTTATTCGTAAGCAACCTTTATACTTGTATGTGTCCGTAAGCAATGGTAGGTCAACATCCTACACAAATAAGTGTCAAGGTATGCTTGCGTCGGGGTAGGCGTCAATAGGCGCGTCCAATTACATCGCCGGGACCGTTACCCATTCATTCTTATTGTGACAAATACGTCCAGCCATTTTTTGGTCTTTTTTTCCTGGTGTGTGTGAAAGAGCTCTTTATGTCTTCATGTGACAAATGTGTTCATGGATATATTTTGTCAAGTTATGCCCATAACGTATGTGTGGCGGTGGCTTGGCCTTAGTGCCAATATTTCTGAATTCATCTTAAGTTGACCGTGGGGAAGGTTCTTTAGGTAACTAATCTATACACTTTTTTTCTGAAATTTGGACTCCAGAAATTTCTAGTATGTAGTGTCATGTCAACTTTGTAAAATGTTCTTCCTGTAAGATGTTATGTTGTTTTGGTTTGCTTTCCTGTTTTTATATGCCGTTTATGTTGTGGCGGCCGCCGTACGGCAGCCGCCGATATCATGTTTTGAGAAACGGTGCAAATTATAAAAGCACCGATAATAAAAGCCAAGCGGCAGTTTTCGCTATACAGGCTAACGGTACAACTGGCGCCCCCGTTTTGCAAACTAGCAGCCTTTCTTTTGACTAACCAGGCTAGTTTTTGGTTTTATGGCCTATTGAATTTCACCTTGTGTGTGACCAGCACGGCATTACTGCAGTATAATTGCATTATTGATTTTTTCTTTAACCCGTGGTTTTATTATAAAGGTTTCCTTCACCAATTAGAACCCAGTTCAGCTGTTTTTTCCAATGCAGCGCTAGCCCCAACTACACAGTAGTTTTTTCCCTTATTCGGTCAATTGGCAGCCGATTTTCAGTGTCTCTCCCTCCGCAGTGATCTAACTCGGTAAGTCAATTAACTCAATTTTAGTATGAGTGATCCCGAGCTAAGAACCGATCGTAATGTTCGAGTTGCCCAGCGTGACCTGGTTCGAACCCAAGAAGAATTAGCACGCTTGACCCAAGAACTGGTCCGCGCCCGTGCAGATCAGTCTGTAACTAAAGCCAAATTAGACGGCTTGGCTGTCGCCTCCGAAGTTCACTCAATGAATCCGGTTTGTTTAACAGTGTTTAATGGCAGGCTTGATGAAAATTTTACCCAGCGGCATGAAACTTTCGAATTGGCTGAAAAAGTTCACCTTTTGCCAGCTTACCTGCGAGAGGCTGCTCTCGAGGCGTATTGGAATTTATCTGCTGAAAATAAATGCGATTACGCTAAACTTCTGTCAGCAGTACGTGCGGCACTTCAACCTAAGGAATCTCAAAGATTCGCAATCACTGCTTTGCGAAGCCGCAAGCAGCGCCCTGATGAATTGGTTTCTGTGTATGCTCAAGAAATTCGTGAAAAGGTGCGTAGAGCTTATGAGTTTGGTTCTGATTTTTGAAATCATATGGAAAAGAAATTTTTTATTGCCGGACTTTTAAAGCCATTGAAAAAATAGTTCTCAACAAAGACCCCCAAAAGTGTCATGGCACATACACAACTGCCGTAAAAGAGGAGGCACAGCGTCGACTTCTCGATCTTGATGATGATGATCTTGATGATGGCGCAGTGCCTACGTCGAGTGGCCGATAGAGTCTTTGTGTCTTCCATGCTTCCGCAAGACCTGTTTGAGCTGCCTGCCCTAATTAGACATTAACTTGCATGTTAAATATTGTTATATTGTATATACACTGTCGGCTTATTTAAAGAGTTTTGAGGCCTATGCCCACTCCAAATTCAGTCCTATTTTGTCGGATTCAGTCATAGTTCTGCTTTAACTGCTTTTAATAAAACCAGGACGTTCTCTAAATTAAATGCAGAAAATCAGAAAAATCGCGGTCAATTTGTCTCAGTACCCCCCAGGTGTAATGTCAACTGTGTAAAATGTTCTTACTGTGAGATGTTATGTTGTTTTGGTTTGCGTTCCTGTTTTTGTATGCCATTTATGTTTGTGGTGGCCACTGTTTGGCAGTCGCCGATATCATGTTTTGAGAAACGGTGCAAATTATAAAAGCACCGATAATAAAACGCTACACAGGCTAACGTTACAGTAGCACAAATGTGACTCTTTTGTTTGTGTTTTTTTTTCTTCAAAAAATGTGCAAAAATAAAATTGCTGAAGACTTGCAACTTTCTGTGACATATAAGTCACAGTAAGACACAAGTAGCTTTATACGACAATAGCGTTTTCTATAACAGTAATATTTTTCTCGAATAAAGTTTACGTACAAGGATAGTACGATATACTATAGTTGTTTTTAACTTACTAAGCGGGTGCGGAATCGATTGAGGCAAAAAATCAATAAGCATGAGTAAAAGGTGACTGACCTTTATTGTGAGAGAATATAGACATTAATAATTGAAATTTTTTTATCTCACTCGCACTCCTCCAGTTTAAATCCTACATAAACATTCTTACTACTCGCTACCTCTGTAACTTGTCAATTGTGAAATACGATAAGATGCTTGTAGAGGTCTAAAGGAATAGCTAGTTTTGCTACCTTACCTATCACGTTTTTGATTGTATTGTTGCAACATCCTGTCTTGCAACCGAGTGTGATGTGTGAATATTAGCTACGTTTACTAGTACCTAAGCAAGTTTATAATTTAATTCCTTCAAGGAACGTTTGATCAAAGGTATGGTCTATAAAAATTCTCCCAGACAGGGCAAGAATGAACCAGTAGCGTAATTATGAAAATAGCCGTTTAATTCTTTTTTAAGATTAATATTTTAACCGGCATCATTTGGGCTTTGAAATCGTCGTAGCCGATTGTTTAGGCTATTTACCCAGCAGGCTGTTCAAAGTTGTGTGCCGTGTAAACGATGACCGGTCGGCCAGCTAGGTATGTCAAGCGTTTAATAATGACTAGTATTGACCTAGTTGGTCACACCTCGCATAGAGCTGGTCTGTAAATTCTGAAATGTGTGGTTTATACTTTACAGCACGCTGGGAGGGGCCATTTTGACGCCGATCCTATCTTGAAGGAAAACTCTTCTATCTTACATTGGAGGTAAACAGGCTTCTTAGGATCTTTGGTAAAGATACTGTGTATCAGATCCGCGTTGCAAAACTTCGCAGCCTCCACGGATATGTATTACTTACAAATTAATACAATTAATACTTTTTGCCAAGAAATGAGCATTAATACCGCACTAGCAGCCCTGCATCAGCATGAATTACTGTCTAGTAGTAACACCTATATTTTTTGATAATTGTCCAAACAAAAATCAGACGGCATTTGCTCATTCACGACTTAGACTGTTGGTGTTGCCCTGTTATGCTGAATTATTGTTTATTTGGTCTTTTTGCTCCTTCTAGAGAAGGAACCTTTGTTATCGGTTTTTGCTCCGATAACAGGAATGTTAAATTATGCAGCTTCCCAGCCTATGTTTTGTGTGTATTCCTAGCCCCCAGACACCTTAAGCTTTTTTTGTCATATGGGGGGCGCCGTCTCGAACTGAGACAGTTTTTCAGCTAAAAAATGTTCTACGCTAGTGCCGTCAACCGTGTCAAGAACCTGAAAATAACCGAAGACGTTTTATAAATTTTTACGTGAAAAACTTGAGTAACTTCTATTTGTCTTAACTGTTTCATAATTTCATGATAACTAACCCCCCAGCTCACGTTAATCTTCTGAAACCGGCAAATTGACAACTGATAATATGGGCAGCCAATGAGAATGATATGCAAATTACACATAGTCTTTGACCAATAGTTTTCCAGACGTGGGTGGGCTTTCTACGTTTGACTGTCCCTGATTGGTTAATACGTAGAAGACGAAGACTAATATGCAAATTAGCATTCTTCCGTTTGTCGCTCAGTCTGTGGAAACTGAGAACTACATCAGTTTGGAATATTTTTTATGCAGATTTTATGTACAGGTTTTGATATTGACATTATCCTAACGACATCTACTGATTTTCCTACGTGACTCTATGGGTGCTGGACGCTGGTGTGCATATATTTAAACCCACCAGCGACAACTTTTGAGAGTAATTTTTTTCAAAATACCTAAATATTTTAAATTTTTAACCAAACATATACTTGGAGGAAAAATTCGAGCAGACCTCAAACTGAATTGATTCTTAATTATAATTATTAAGTATTCTAAGTCATCAGTTTGGATATAATAATGAATTCTAAGTTAAAAAAA
This sequence comes from Trissonchulus sp. WLG1_4, assembly GCA_030248245.1. Taxonomy (NCBI): domain Eukaryota; kingdom Metazoa; phylum Nematoda; class Enoplea; order Enoplida; family Ironidae; genus Trissonchulus; species Trissonchulus sp. WLG1_4. Next base: position 18,008 of record JASANF010006291.1, read on the forward strand.
GTGAATGCTTCAACAATGATCAACAAATAATTAAAAAATCAACATAGAAAATCCGGTGTTTTATAAAAAAAACAGTCACTGCAAGATTTTCAGCAGCACTCTTGCTTGCCTATCCGAGCTCATGCAAATAACAATAGTGATTTAGCACATCGTAACGAAATATTACGTAGGCTAGAATATTGCGCTGGACTACATGTAGCAAACAAGCCAGTGCTAAGATCGTTTATGCATTCCACCGAATAACAAAAATCTAGGACTCGCGTCTCTTAGTCATTATAGCTAAAAGTTTGCGGAAACTTTGCTTTCGTATAGACATATATACCTGTTTAGAATGCTAACACGACAACTTCAGTGCCTACATAGTACATAACCTACTCTTGACATTACCACGAGTGCATAATAGGGACGACTATGACACTCTTACCTATTCTAGCTAAATCGGCCAGACCGATGCTCCGGCCGAAATAGCCCCTTTTACGCCTTGATTTAAGGAGGGGGGTACCCCCCTTGAATCAAGACCTGGCTTGATTCTAGGGAGGGAACACCCTCAAATCAAGGAAGTGTCCTGATTTGAGAATGGGCGTACCCCCTTCGTTTCAGCAGACCACCAGCATTAACTCTGTGGTGTGCTGAAACGAGGGGATTACCCCCCCCCCCCTGAAATCAAGACACGTCCCTAATTTGACGGGGGTCACCCACCCTGGAATCAAGGCATGTATTGATTCGAAGGGCTAAAATTCGAATGGCTACTGGATTCGAAGGGCGTAAAAGGGCTATTTCGGCCGAAGCATCGTTTCGGGCGATTAGCTAGAATCAGAAAGAGTGCCATACTCTTCCCTATTATCAAGAGTACATAATAGGAAGAGTATGACACTCTTCCTATTATGCCTAGCAGCGCGCGTCCAATGCGCAGCGCGAAATAGGACTTTTATGTACGGTTTTGAGGGGGGGGGGTACCCCCCCCTCAACTGAAGACCCCGTACTCAACTGAGGGGGGGGTACCCCCTACTCAGTTCGATACCCCGTGCTCAACTGAGGGCACGCCCCGACCCCGGGGTGGGGGGTACCCCAAAAGAGCACTGACAAATCTTTGCCCTCATTTCAAAACATCAACAAAGTCTTTGCGCTACCCCTCAACTCAGTACCCCGTCTTCAGTTGAGGGGGCCCCCCCACTTCAAAGCAACAGAAGAAGTCCCTTTGCCAGCGCCCGGAAAGGGGGGGGGCCCCCCCCCACGAATGGAGGGGGGGGCAGCGCCCCCCGTAGACCACCACAGGAACATAAGTGGTCGGCAGTCCCCTAGAGGGGGGGGGCCACCCCCCCAAAACTGGATACGCGGTGCACACACGCGCGGCGCCCCCCACGCAGGCGTGTAGGGGTATTCGGAAGAGTGTCTCACCCTCAGTACTGTGCACAAACGGAACAACCCACGCTACACATCACGTACACGGTGGGAGAAGAACAGCAATGCTACCATGCTCAACTTAAAAAACAGTTACAGAAATTTATACAAATGACATAAAGAAAAAATTAGGGGAAAGCCCCTACTTTTAGGAACAACCCACATTCCGAACTACACAATTTAAAGCAAATGCAATACGCAAAAAATTCCCAGCAACCGAAACAGGTACTTACACGGGGCAGTCACTAACAAAAAAGATAAAAGGGCGACCCCTCTCCAAAAAAATCAAGAAATTAAACCTGCCAAAAATAGTTGTCCTTAAGACAATGGGGACAAGGACAAGGACAATTTTTGGTCAACTAATGTGAGGCATTGACAAAATAGTTTCGATTAATATTGAACTGGTTTTGACATGTACTTGCTTCGTGCAAAATATTATCTTATTTTGCTTTATCGTTTTCTCGGAATTGCTGAAAGACAATATTATAGCGACTAGGATGAGGAAAAGTATGAACTATAAAGCAGGGTTGTTTTGATGGGGAAACTGTATCCACCAAAACTAGCTCTGATGCGGTTTTGAGTTTTGATGCAGCACATCAAATTAAATCAGTTGCTTTTGAAAATGTGGTGCATCAAATCAAAACTAATTTTCACATTTTCATTTTCATTTTCAGACCTCACCAAATCAAATAAAATCAATTGGACTTTTCACTGCTGAACATCAAATCAAATCAAAACTATCCAAAATGGTTAGTTTTGGTTCAGTTCTGATCTGATGCACTTCTGATACAGTTCTGATGCAGCGTGAGTTCCAGACAGCAGGCGCACGCTTTCCCACCCACATATATGGCTGCTAGATGGATGTCAGTTATGTATATATGTTTGCGGTGTTGTTCTTTCTACGCGGCTCCCTCAGCCGCCGCGTATATACTATACTGCAAATGCTCAATTTGCATGTATCTCTGCTGCCTGTTTAATTTTGAACTGAAGAATCGGTAAGGTCCCAAAATGCAGTACATGTGTGCGTGTGTGTATTGTGCTGTTACACCAGCCACCTCATCATAATATACGTTCTATTGTTATAATATTATATTATAAAGTGTTTTAAAGGTGTTTTAAAAAGTAGTACATATACTACATACATACAGCTACGCTTTTTTTCAGTTGACACTAAAAGGAACGAAAACGAAACGAAAAAGAAAACGAAAACGAAAGTGAATTGAAGCGAAGCTAACTTTTTCGGCTTGCGCAACAAAGTTTTGCATACATTGACGAGCGGTAGACAAATTAAAGCAGCTGCAAACAGCTTGTTGATTCAAATAATTACTTGGCGAGGGGTGCTACTCTTGACTTGAATGTTTGCTCAAATTAATACAATACATATATATTAGCAAGAAAACTTGATTTATATGCATTTATTACGTAAGTACAAATTTTAAAAATCATTTTTTCCAATTATTGTATAAAATTCGTTACGTTAATTCAGTAGACAATAATTTTGAACAATGTGTAAGAATGTGAACAAAATGTAACTCGTCTTTTATTAAAAATTAAAAATATATTCGACAACACCCTCTTTGAAAAAGTTTTTGAGTGCATTTGTCCTTGACCTCGTCTGTTACTAGACCCTTTGTCGGCTCCAGAGGTCATGCTGGGCAAGCTGTCAAAAGTTGACAACTAAAGAAAACGAAAACGAAAGAAAGAACGAAAATGCAGGAAAACGAAATGAAAACGAAAACAAAAAAGGGTTTAACCGGCTTAAGCCTAACCGAATCCGAGGTTTTTTCAGCTTACCCTTAACCAAGGGACCACATAAGAAAGACTATGCACACAATCATACTGCACGCAGCACGAGTACCGTAAGGGTTGAAGTGCCAACGTCTATACCGACTGAAATTTGCACCCACCTCGTGCGACATTCTTTTCAGATTTCTCAGCTCAGACAGAATCACATAGATGAGCATTGCAAGGAAAACGATCAGTCCAGTTATTTCCATGGCGAGAATAAACAAATGGCTAACGTTACGGTCATCCTCATTCGATCTGGCGTCCCATAAATTGAGGTCTGTATCCAATACGGGTCCCAGTTCCTGCCCATATTTCATGGCCAGCCAAAGTAACAGCTGAAAGGCCAACACTAGCCACATCAAAATCTGACAAAAAATGATCGTGACACAAAGCTGCAGTTTTCTGACGTCACCGAGGTCCTGTTTCGATAAAACAGTCTAAAGTCTGACCAAAAAGTGCTAGACCCTGAGACAAAAAGAAACACACAATTTCGAACAAAAGAACAAATTACGACGTACAAGCATCAAGAGTAGGGCTAGCAGTCACTAAAGTCCAGCCACGTGTGTCTCAGGGTTCCGCGATTTTTGGTTAGACTTTACTCCATTTCGCCACTTCTACATATGGATGTACATTATTCGTTCTAGAGAAGTAACTATTGTAGCAAAACCAACGGTGCTAAGCCTAAAAGTGCAGCATGTAACGTTTTCATGTTGGTCAGCGCATTGCTACCTATATACTCTGACTTCAGATTCTAGTGCCTCTGACTGTTTTTGACTCCGGAGTCTGTAAAAAATTTTGGTCATACTGTAATGTTCTGCATTTCCTTAGTTCACCGTAACTCTGGTCACTTGCCTTGAAAGCTTGAAAGTAATTTCAAACTTAGCGTGAAACTTACCTACAGTAGTAATACTGATTGCGTATGACTTCACTTGCATAAAAAATAACATTTTTCAAGCACAGCACCCTATTCTACGAATGACGCTAGGTTATTTCAAGTCAATACTAATAGCAAGAGTACATAAAAGAGATACACAATAGTCCTTGTATAACTCCTTGGCCGATGTACCCTACAAATGCGCTGTACAAGTTCTTCTGCACGCTCCAGCGTGCGACAAGTACTTGTACGCACGCTGCATCATGCGTACAAGTACTTGTACCACACGACACTTGTACGGCACGCTAAATACTTAAAACCTCAGAAACTCGGGAATCGAACCAACGCCATAAAACAAACAAATTATAATTCAAGACATCTTATACCTACTGAGCCACCACTGCTCACAATCACTCGACTAAAAGTGTCTAATCAAGAAAACTGTGCACATGTAATCATGGTGTTGTTGCTAAGCATTGTAATTATTGTATGTATTTGTGGCATGAAAATAAGAAACAAGGCATTTAGCCTTACATGCCTTACAATTTGTACCTTGATAAAATTATGTAAATATATAAAATTAATTTCTTACGTAAATAAGTTGCGATATTTCGTACTTGTAACTTGACACTAGTTTTAGCAGTATCATCCGATAGAGCTATGACCTAGTGGTTAAGGCGTCTGACTACAGATCAGAAGTATGTGGGTTCGATTCCCAACAGCTCCGACTTTTTTTGCAATTTCTTTAATTTAATTTTAAGTCACATTTAGATTTTAAGTCGTCATACAAGTACTTTATAGCACACTCGAGCTTGTTTTCATACAACTGAATGCGCGCTGCATCTCGTGCGTGGCACTCGCGCGTTTCGCGCACTCGTTCCACGCACTCGGCGTTTCCCTCGCACAGCGTGCATACAAATACATGATAGCGCGCTCGACCGTGTTACAAAGTATACCTGTTATGTACTCTTGCTAGGTTAATGAAACTTCAAAGCTGTAACATGTTCGTGGCTTCCCGATACGCTTACCAGTATTAGAGCTTTAAATATAATGGCGAATTTTTCGGCTTTTAATATGTAAACTAATCTAAATAAAAATGCCATTTGCACAGAACACAGAAACGAAACTGTGACCAGTAGATATGTACTGTCAATGTGATATGATCGCGCGAAACAACAGTAAGTTGCACAAATCCACATTTTTGAAACCAAACCAAACTTATTTTTTTTCATAAAATAGCTTCAAACTTTTGCCTTACATTATAATTATTCATACGATGAAAAGGAACACACATTTTGGATGACGAATTCTTTTATCGTAAACTCGACTACCATTTAGTATCGATTCATGCTTACAGCCGTATGGGTATGCACTTAGACGTGAAAAGTTAAAAAAAATTGAAAAAATCAAGCATGTACAGTGCAGAAACTTTATATATTATTCTCGTTCTTATTTTGTAATCAAAAAGTGCTGAACCCTGAGACAAAACAGGTGTGATTTTCGTGACTACTCTCGATGCTTGCAATCAGTTCTTTTCGTAACAAAATCACGTGCTTCTTTTTGTCTCAGGGTCCAGCATTTGTTGCTCAGACTTTACTTAACGCACATTCACACGAGAATGACAACTTTTTATTAATTTAAAGCATTCCACTGACTCAAATATGAAACTGCAACTATAAAAAGTCTATTTGATATGTAACGTCCGATCAGCTAACAAAATTGCATGCCGCTTTATACAGTTAGTGGTTGGGCATCCGATTGTATGCATGCAAATTATTAAGCTATCTACCTAAAGTGCCATTTTTTGACGCAGTTTCCCCAGGGACTTCCTTCGCCTATAATATTTATAATCGGAATTTCAGATTTCTGCGTTCTTTTTTGCAGGTTGAATTTCCAGCGTCATTCAATAGTGGGCTATGAGGGTGGATACATACGCTGTTTACCCATTGGCAGTTTCAAACGTGAAGATTTTCAAGAAATCTACGCTCACTTGAACAGCCGAATTCTTGATCTGTCATTTGCTAAGGGATCTTCAGGACTAGATAGATAGCTAGATTATATCTAAGAGCTAACCAAACCTAAACTCGGTCAAGTTTAGGTAGTGTACCGAAATAAAACGACGTCGTACAAAAATTAAAAAAAAAACGGAAGAAAGATAGACAGCAAATAATGGCCGAGTTACATATACATTTCCATTTTTACCATATATGGAAAATCAAAGTTCATTTAAGGTGGTAGCGTCGCCAAAGCAGTTTTGCTCAGAGGCTGCAAAATGAGAACTTTTTGCTTTGAAATTGTACGTTCACTGAGAAACTAGTGAAATGCCATATGGTGTCAAATAAATACTGCCAGACACTGGACTACCAATATCTACCAATATTTTTAACCAATCACCATTTGTGAGCCAGACATCACACAATAGAGACATAAAAGTTCAAAAAATCAAGCCAGATATTAGATTGGCCAGCTTGTGAAGTACATGTAATGTTTTGACGCACAATTTTTTGCCACAAATAAGAAAAGTGAAAAATGAAGGTTCGTTTTTCTTTTGATTTCAAAATAAGTGTCTAAATTTTTTACAATTTATCATTATTGCAGTGAATACTTTACAGGTTACGCACAGTTTCACAGTTCAAACAGGCATTACTCCACAACCACTTAAGCAATTTGCACTAAATTTTGTGTGCATAAACTAGAGCTTATGTGCTTTTACTTTGTGTAAAAAATCTAAACAAAAAGTTTTTTAATTGTGACGAAATTATCGAATGTGAATAGGATTTCAAAACGTCATTTTTCCGACTTTGCGACCTCACTGCTAACTGTATGCTCCATCAATTTTTCTGAAACTCGGCAAAAATATTTGCCTTGAAACATATTTTTAGAATATATAAAGAACAATGACCTATCTTTCACTGAAAAAGTTTTATAGTCGCGCAAAATCGACTGCTTTCGCGACACTACCCCCTTAAAATACATAGAATACTATATAAAAGCAAACTATTTTTTGTTGGACTTTTTACTCTTCAGACGAACTTGTTTAGCTTAGTTGAGCAGTACGATCATGATGCAATGTCCCAACCACCGCTCTTGTTATCATTTTCATGATTCTGCCAGTTGAACGGTTCTAAGACTGTTGTTACAATAAGGCCCGGTTCATACTTGTCCTTAAGAAGTAAGAACATAGTGACAGGGGCAATGATAATTTTCGGTCAGCTATTATATACAATAGCAAAGCATTCAAAAATCTGTTTCGTCTAATTTTCTGTACACGAAACTGCTTCAGGACAAAATGATTGGGACAAGCATAAGGACAAGTATGAACCGGGCTTTATGCGACAATTAAAGCCCGGTTTATGTCTCATCCGTGTTTTTGTCTCAACCATTTTGTATCTGATTCAATTGTAAGCAATTTCAAAACGACTATTGCCAAAAATGACCATTTTTCGTATGAAACTGGTTAAGGTTCCAGACTGTCTACAAAAAAAAAGCCGAAATGCTTCTGTTAACTCTTTACAATGGCTGACCAAAATTTGTCCTTGTCCTTGTCCATCTATTCTTAAGGACAAGTATGAACCGGCTTAAGTCTGAACAATATATATGTACTCAGTCTAGACGATTGCATTCGTTGATATTAGAGTTAGTTTTAAGTAAAGCAGAAGGCAACATTCAGTGATTTGTTAATCCCCGCGTTTCATGGTCATAAATCCGTCGACAAAACACAAGACGCTGGAGATCAGAAGAAAGACCTAAAATTCGAGAACAAAACATAATTGTTGTCACCAAAGCTTAAAGTCTCAAAAAAATTGTTGCACAACTCATGTACATGTTCTGGTGGCATGACTTCTGCGACTACTTGCTGAACTCATAATAATCAAAATGTATTCTTTTTGTAAAGAAATCACATGTTTTGTTTACTCAAGTGGTGCAACTATTTTTTTAGTTTAAACATAAACATGGTTGTTAGCAGTTTTCAGTGTTAGCCTTTCTAATGTCGGTTTTCATTTTGATTATGATACTAAATTACATAATAGACAAAACTGTGCCTACCGTACGACGGGTCAAAAATTTGACCTCTGCCTTAAACAATATGAGAGACGCCAATTAAAATGAGCGTAACAAACTGGCCGTAATGAGACTTCGGCCTTAATGGGACGACTTTTATTGGATTCAAATAGAGACTAGCACTCGCCCTCAGCCGCTGTCCCCAAGAATTTCTCATTGTCAAATAATAATTTGTGGGCCGACTTTGTTAAAGTAGCAAAACTGACTGCTGCTGTAATGAAGGCGGGATAGTGGCAATCCAGGCTTTGGTTCTTGCCAAAACAAACCCCGGTCCACAATTCCAGACAAAACGAAATGAGAAAGAGAACTCCGAAAACAACCAAAACTATGGCTTGCTAAAACAGACACCACAAAAAACACAATGGCAGGGATTTAAAAACAAAGGTGTTCAACTTTAGAGACTCGGCTTGAAACGATGACGGTGGTTCGATTCATCTTGTCTTAACTTTTCTTGCTATTTCTGCAGCGTGCAGTATAAGAAGGTTGCACGCTACAAATACACTAAACCAAATTACAATGAAACATTTTATGTGTATTTAATGCGATCACGTGTTCATGCTATTATCGAGCGCTGTTCACCATCTCACCATAATCAGAAATTATGTTCAATGTATTATGCTTAGCCAATATTGCACCCATTATCGAGGAAACAGTGAAAATAAATCTAGTAAGTACGGTTTTAGGCTTAATTGAGATCAGATATTCCTGAGCTATTCTATTCTCCGTCTATTCTATTTTGATGCAAGCCATGCGTCAATTTATCAGCTGATTTTGTTTTTCTCCGAAAAATTTTCGTCTTATTTTAAATTAGTTTTTGGGGCACCTTTTTGAGAAAATCCCAGAAAATGTTCGCAATTTTCTTTTTTTAGGTAAGTTTTGGAATACATACTATAGGACTACTGCTAAAACCAACATTAAAGCGGGTGCCATACCGTATTTCCTTACATAAAGCCCCAGTCTTGAATAGAACCCCTGTCTCGATTAGAGCCCCTGCCTAAATGCCCACGAAAAAATAAAGCCCTCACCTCAAATTGAAGCCCGGGCGTTTTATTCAAAATATTAGTATATTACCCCAGTGGCCTGTTGCATAAAATTCTTCATAACTAAGTACAAATAAGTGGCATCAGAAAGTGGCCTGTGAAAGTGTCATATGAGGTCACATGAAAGTGTCACCCGAAATTGCGCTCACCACTTTGGACATTTTGCTCATGCCCTTCATGTCAATAAGAAAGGCATAGATCAGCAATCCGAGAATAACGAACAGGCCTATAATTTCCATGGCGAAGGCAAACAGATGGGCGTGTTTGCGATCATCGTTGCTCTTGGAAAACATTTCTATATCTATATCCCCGCTTGATGAGCCGCCCATTTTTACACCACCAGTGCCTGACCCTGTCATACAGGTGGCTAGCAGTATGAGCAGCTGAAAACAAACGGCCGTTGGCACCAACTTTATTCTCGAGCTATTCTTATTCTCTTGCTATTCTCGAGTGCTGTTCGCCATCTTACATGATGCAAAAATTTTACTAAATGTATGCTGGTTACTTGATGGGTACCCCTTATCCCGGAAACAGTAAATACAGTAAATCTAACGACTACGTCTTTAGGATTGAACGGGATAAGCTGTTCTTGTGTTATTCTAATCTCGAGCCGATCCAAGCAAGTGAAAAACACAATAAAAAGTCCGATCAAAAGTTATATTGGCCAGAAACGAAAATAAGAATGTCCAGCCAGTCGTTCAAAATAACATTTCAAAAACTGGTATTTACCGTAGTGCATTATATATTTCAAACAGCTTAGTTTTCTTACGTTACAGTTGTAAAGATGTACCTATCTGTATGCTCCTATTTGTGGTCAAAAAATGCTATCATTGCTTGTCTTTAGGTACGTAGTAGAGTGCAGAGTAAGAAAAACAAACACTTACCAGCAGTACAAATTTCAGAATGATGGGCAATTTTTCCTTCATTTTTTATGTTAGGTCCTTGATTTATAGACACAAAAGTTACCACTCGGCAGCGTCTAACTGTCTGCAGAATAGAACATTCAAATATGACGACGAATATTACTTGGATATATAAAAAACATATATCTAAAAACTTATTAGGTATATTAATGTCAAGTGTTTTGAAACTGTATATCTATTAGAACAGTTTCACTAGGTCACACAAAACTCTGTTGTGCCTGACATATGTGACTGAAGCTAATGGATGTTTAACCAGTAGTGATGATGTTGTATATTACCATAAATGGAATTTGGCTACTTCACCTTTTTGGACGTCAGATATTTATTCTAAATTTTTGGTAGTACCAAGAGTACTAGGAAAGTATGATACATACTCTTCCAACTTAATTACTAATTAATTAAAGATTAAAATATATTTGATATTGATGTAAAAGTTATTTTCTGACTGTGTGGACAAATGATCGATCAATTTACTATCCCTACCGCTTTTAACCGAATAAAACTTTCCGAAAACAGCAAACAAAAATTACCAGAAGCAATGCTCACAGTATGTAGTAAAAATGTGTCCTTTCTGATTGCTGAAAGTTTTGACAATTTCCTTGCTTGTTTTTAATCAAAAGTTCATAATTCACAAAAAGTTATGTTTGTAATAAACTTCTCAGGCTAAACGTACACAAACAATGAATATAAGTTCCGTAAAAGTTAACATGAAAAACTATTAAAAAAAGTGTTGCAGTTTAAGTAATTTTCTTGCATAACTAAAATCCTTAGCCAATATTAAACCAGGCGTATCACTAATAATTCAAAAATGCCGAATAAAATATTATGACAGCAGCCCTGTAGGCAAGGTAACGTTACCAACCAACACAATCAGAAAGCAGTAATAATCTGTTTATATCTTGTTATAGCCTAATCTAAGCAACGGAGTGGCTACACCAGTATCCACACTTATATGGTCCAAAAATTATGAGCCGTCCTGTATTGTATTGGGAAATGGACGTTTTTGATGCCATAACCAAATAGGTTTTCACTGAGTCATAGTCATGGTAGGTATTGTTTAGGAAGCTTAATATCTTTGCTCCGAGAATTGAGTGAGTTTTAGTGTATTTAGTATAAACTATCCTTATTTGTGACCAAAAGATAGGTAATCATAGTAGTAGTAGTGATGATGATTATAATATTGATAATGATCATAGTGTCATGGAAAACGAATCCAACTTCATTCTAACGATACAAGGGTTCAGGCATGGCATTATCGGAATAAATAGACCAAACGCGGTAACATAAGGCTGCTTAATTTTTGTCCGAACGGTCATTGTTGGTCCAGTAGCTGAACGGTAGAGCGCTGCTCTGCAGATTCAGAGGTGGGTGGTTCGAATCCCGCTTGGGTCATTCTGGCCTAAGTGTAGTGTCCTACACTGTTAACTTTGTTGGAAATTTGCCAACTTGGCCAACTCAACTTGGCCAACTTGGCCAACTTAAGTTGGCCAACTCAACTTGGCCAACTTGGCCAACTTAATTTGGCCAACTCAACTTGGCCAACTTGGCCAACTTAAGAACGGCCAACTGAACTTGGCCTACTTGGTCAACTTATGTTGGCCAACTCAACTTGGCCAACTTGGCCAACTTAAGTTGGCCAACTCAACTTGGCCAACTTGACCAACTTAAGTTGGCCAACTCAACTTGGCCAACTTGGCCAACTTAAGTTGGCCAATTCAAATTTGGCCAACTTGACCAACTTAAGTTGGCCAACTCAACTTGGCCAACTTGGCCAACTTAAGTTGGCCAACTTGGCCAACTTAAGTTGGCCAACTCAACTTTTCCAACTTGGCCAACTTAAGTTGGCCAACTCTACTTGGCCAACTTGACCAACTTAAGTTGGCCAACTCAACTTGGTCAACTTGGCCAACTTTAAGTTGGGCAACTCAACTTGGCCAACTTGGCCAACTTAAGTTGGCCAACTCAACTTGGTCAACTTGGCCAACTTAAGTTGGCCGACTTGGCCAATTTGGCCAACTTGAACATCCGATACTTTGACTATTTAAAATGAAGTCAGGTTCTGATCCTCTAGTTAATTTTTTCAAGTTAGTTAGTCAGTAAATGAAAATGAAACTTAAAATGTAAACTTCGAGATTTGAACTTAACTTTATTTCAAATCCTGAAGGTATCGGATGTTTAATTTGGCCAAGTTGGCCAACTGAAGTTGGCGAAGTTAGCCGTTGAAGTTGGCCAAGTTGGCCAAGTCATCTGGCCAACTTGATCATTCTAAGTGGGCCAAGTTGGCCAACTGAAGTTGGCCAAGTTAGCCATTGAAGTTAGCCAAGTTGGCCAAGTCAGCTGGCCAACTTGACCATTTATAATAGCACAAGACCAGGACGGTGTGCCCCCGGATGTGCCCTCCAAATTTTTTAAAATAATTTTCAATGTCTTTTCAGATTCATTTATTTCTCATCATCCCACGTTTTAGGCAGAACAGTTAACAATTCTTCGAAACAAAACTAACTAACTATGTATATACATCAACTGATTAAGTTGGCCAAATTTGGCCATGTAGGACACTACGCTTGGGCCGTCATTCTGATATCGATGCTGTCATTCTTTCAGTAAGAATCCTCCCTCAATTTCTTGACACCTAAACTATCACCGAACAAAAAGGATGACCGTTTAGTGTGATGAAAAACCAGCGCAATAAATGCGGAGTCTGCAGGTTTAGGAATCACTTTTCAAGCGAGCAATAGGTAGGACCTAGTGCCCCACAAATAAACAGTGTCACCAAGCGATTACGAGCTAGCATAGTTAGGCGTGCTCTTTCTTAGTTCTAGTACCATTGTTAAATATGACTATTAAACTGCTTAGACCGACTGAAACTGACTCCTATTTGGTAAAGAAATTAACTCGATGTTTGTATTGAACGAACCGCTTCACAAATTCCAGTGTAGTAGAGATGAGCGGGGCCGGGCCGGGCCGGGCCGTGGAAATTTTGCATCAGGGCCGGGCCGGGCCGGGCCGCTGTGCCATCAGGGCCTCAGGGCCGGCCCGGCCCTGATTTTGGCCCGGCCCGGCCCTGATTTCAACCCTGTACTGACTGTTGTCAGAAACAAACACGTACGTATGTATGTACACTAACGGCACAGACTGCGTACATAGCAGCCTGTCGTGTGGTGTGTTCCTAGTGTGTGTCGCTGTCGCGTCTTTTCCTATGTTGCCCTGCGTATAAATATTTGTAAATAAGTTATACTACTTGTCTTTTATGTAGAATTTTGTAGCTTTTACGGTTTGACAGTTCTATTAGGTTTAGTAAAAAAATGTAATACAAGGTTTAGCGTTAACTTCAACACAAGGGTCCCTCCACCCTTTGGTTTTTTTGGTTCGGCCGGAAAAATTTTCTAATACGTCTCCAATTGACCAAATTTGCTCTAAAAATAAAAATTTTTCCCCTATTTTTCGTGGGGCGCACCCAGACCCCTGCGACTCTGTGGCTTACTACATATTCTTCGTTATTATTTTTCGTCAAAGCCTATACATGCATACATGAGTATTGAGTACATTATGCTTCATGTCTTATGTGACGTTACCATCTTTTGTTTTAAGGGGGTAGTGTTGCGAAAGCAGTTTTGCTCATAGGCTGTGAAAATAGAACTTTTTGTTTTGAAGTAGTACATGCAATAAGCAGCTAGTCCAACGCTGTATGGTATCAAATAATTACTGCCAGACATCACGCTATCAATATGGACAAATATCTTGGACCAATCGTCATTAGTAAGCCAGACATCACACAATAGGGACATAAAGGTTCGAAAAATCAAGCCAGATATCAGATTGGCCAGCTTGTGAAGTACACATCATGTGTGGACGCACAATTTTTTGCGACAAATAAGAAAAAAGAAAATTGAAGGTTCGTTTTTCTTCTGATTTGAAAATAAGCGTCTAGATTTTCCACAATTTATCATTATTGCTGTTATTATTTTACAGTTCAAGTACACCTTCACAGTTCAAACTAGTATTACTAAAACAGCCGCTACAGCAATCTGCACTAAATTTTGTGTGCATAAACTACAACATATGTGCTATTAGTCTATGTAAAAGAACTAAACCGAAAAGTTGATAAGGTGTTTTTTTCGTCATTTTTCCGACTTTGAGACATTATTGCAAACTATACGCTGCACCAATTTTGCTGAAACTTGGCAAAATAATTTGCCTTTTGGTAGATTTTTAAAATATAGAAAGAACAACTTCTAACATTTTACTGAACAAGTTTTACAGCCGCGCAAAATCGACTGCCTTCGCGACACTACCCCCTTAATTGATCTGTCGGAAAAAATTTCTGATACGTCTCCAGTTGACCAAATTCGGTCTAAAAATTAGAAAAATCGCAACGTTTTTTTTGGGCGCTGCCGCCCCCAGACCCCTGCAACTTTGTCGTTTAGTGATCTTACGTTTGTAAATCAGGGCCGGGCCGGGCCGGGCCGTAGAAAACTTGAGCAGGGCCGGGCCGGGCCGAATAAAATTTCCATCAGGGCCGGGCCGGACCGGGCTGAAAAAGCCGGACCTGATCTCATCTCTATAGTGTAGCATTTACTAAAAACTAGATACAAATGGTTGGAGCCGGTAGCCATAGCTTTATGGATCGTCTTAAACGCATGCTTGGCCTTAGCTAGTAAACATAAATATATTACAAGACTGCAACAAGCATGTCTTGTCTAATTATTACTGGTCTCTATGGTGCTAAACATCCAACTACAAACTTTTAGCAAACTGCTGATTGCCACTTGTCAGCTTTCATTGACAGTCATACATAATTTAAGCTTAAGCGGAGCTACCTACCATGCTTCAGTAACGTTACCGTTTCCAAGCAAAAGCCATATGTAGTTATGAATAATAAAGACCGTTTCATACATTATTTTTTGTCATATCGATAAAGGGATTGCAGAAGATTCATAGAAATAGAAGAACGATTCTAATAGTATTAGGTACTATTTGAAATACAACTTTTTTTGTATTTGTAAAGTTAAGCCTACGTATTAAAAACTTTTGCTAAGTCTGTGCAAACTGTGTATTTTCATCAAATTACACTTTCAAGCAAATGGACACTTTTATATGGGTATTACCCAGGTACCCAGTTCAAGTTTATTCACTCCCGATATTTTACACAGAGGATATAGGTTTAGTTTCCTTTCATAACTGATTTGATTGATTATCATTGCAGGTTCACTATGAAATTGCATTTGATAGAATGAACCTTGCAAAACAAGAGTACATAATAGTGTATCTCACTCTTAGGCTCGATTCATACTTCTATACGAACATTGGGACATACGGGCAAACGGACGAACGGACATCCGGACAAAATGAACGGCAGAACCGCCGTTTGATTCATACTTTCGTCCGTTCAGCCGTGTGCCCGTTTGCCCTTCAGCCGTATGTCCGTTCATCCGTACTAAACGGTATATTTGCTCTTTGTCCGTATGTCTGGCAAAGTTGAATTCAGTTCAACTATGCCCGAAACTGTAGGGCATACGGAAAAACGGACATACGGCTCAAAAGTATGAATCGACCTTTGTCCGTATGCCCGTACATCCGTATGTCCGTACGTCCCAATGTCCTTTTGCCCTAAGAAGTATGAATTGAAAAAACGGACGAACTGTGCTTTGTCCGTGTGCCCTATGTCCGTTTGTCCGTATGCCCTATTAAAGTATGAATCGACCCTTATAGAAGAAGAGTGGACACTGTCCAGCCGGCCTGTGTTTAAGCGCAAGCAGATGCACTCGTCGTTTTCGGCCAGTATTAATCGGATCGAATAGGATGTAACTATATTATACTTCTGTTAGCCATCAGAGCAAAATATCGTCGAGTTTCAGCTCTGCCGAAAATAAAGCTCTGTAACATGTATACTTTGAAGCACAATCAAGTGTTGATTATGGATATAATACCAATTCCCAATCATAAAATCATATGTGTAATCTGTTATGACGTCGTCTATATCCGAAGTAGTATAGTGGTGAGTATCTCCGCCTGTCACGCGGAAGACCGGGGTTCGATTCCCCGCTTCGGAGATATTTTGAGAGATTGTGAAAGTTTCATTTCCAATTATTTAAAATTTTGAAACTTTCGCATGTACAAACGGTCACACTGTGCTGCAATGTTTTACTTTCAGTTAGTTAAGTTTCAAAATCAGTTTAATGATATGTGTGTATGTATTTTCATAAAACGATATGTACGCTTTATGTAGGTAGGCTACATATCATCTACAACTGTTTTGGAAACATGAGCGAATTACTTGATAGAATTTTCGGGTAGCGGTATCTAAGTCCTGTTCAAGATTGGAACATTGCAGCTTCTCTGATGAAACAAGCAGTGTCATACCCATACTGTTTGTCACAGTGTATGTATAGTACTGGAAAACTTTTACGAAATATTTTACTTTTTAGCTAGATTCGGGTTTTTACGTAATAACGTGGGTTCAATGTAACAATGGCTTCTGTTTTAGAAGAAAAAACAATTTAAGACACGTTCTCAGAGCAAATCGAGGAAGGTTTTCGCTGTCGAAAAAATCGACTTTCTCCGATCGGGCTCAAATTTTGTCCAAACATTTTACCACATAACTTATTAAGCTATGCTAAGTTTTAGCACCCGAAATTGATCCTGGCGGGAAATACGGCCTTTTAGAAGTCGACATTTCGAGTGAAAAATCGATGTCTGAGTAAGCTTTCGGAACTGTTTATAAAAATTTATCCAAGCAAGTTTGGATGCTAAACAACATGGTCCTAGGTGTAACATTAGCTGAAAAATTCAAATCAAATGTTATTTTTGCTTTTCAATGCAAAAATTTAAAAAATTTTGGCCTTTATTTCCAAAAATACTATTTTCGCCAAAACACATTTTGCCCCCAAACTATACCGGGAACCCCCGCTTCCGAAAATGTTAAAACGGAATCTGATACATTTTTATAAGTTCTAAAACATGTCAAAAAATTAGCAAAATCGAATAATCCTCCGGGGGCCAAAAATGCCAAAAACTGAAATTTTGCATGTACTGGCTGGTGACTACCTCTGACTTTAAAGTCCTGTCTGGACAGTAATAGACTGATTTTATGCTCCATTTTGCCCATGTATGTGCGTACCGTAAAGCCAGGTCTAATGCCATATGGTTAGTTTCATTTGTGAATGTCTTTATCTGATACAGTAATTAAATTAAGTTTTGTCAGCTTACAAAACTTGTGCAATGAAAACACAAAAATCTCACTATTTCGTTTAGTGTTGCTGTTCGTATCCTTTGTGCCGGTAAATGCTATTACAAATAATAAAATGCCTCTTTAACTCTTAAGTGATACCAAAAATCAGCTGTATCGAATAATGCTTTGGGGGTCAATGGCAGCAACTATAACTCATGAGTTTCTGCGTATTCGACTAATGACAACAATTCCAAGTAAAAATCAGTTCAAAAGGATGACTTTTTTAGTCCAATTGTCTTTCACAAGTTTTGAAAGTTTATATATGCCTGTGCGACTCCAATAGATAGCCTGTAAGTTTTGAAAAGGCATATATGCACTTGCTTTACACGTTCACCAGATAAATTTACTATTGAGTCTGAAATTATGTTCATAACTTTTTGCTTAAAAACTGTGAATTTTGTTTGTTTTACGTGTCACCTTTTTTGCATATCAGAATTAACACAATATAAATCAAAGGACAAAGTATTTTCCCATTCAAGATTTTTTGTGTTATGTAATCATTGATGTTACAGTCACATTCAAAAGCACAAAACGTATATGTATTTTGAACTCAAAACAGTTTCATTGTTTCCTTTCAAAGCGCAGCATGACTTTTACTAGCTAATTACGCAACTTGTTTAAAATGTCAGTAATTGTTTCTTCAATCAAATCGTCAACAGTGCCTACGTTTGGATCGTTAACGTATAGGTCGTCCGGTGCTTCCGCAATTTAGTTATTTTCTACAACTATGTCATCAGTGTTTTCAATTTCTCGTTGTCCTCGCCTGAACTTTTTTGCCGTTGAACTCCAGTATGAGGCAATTTGCTGCCAAGATAAACAATCATTTGGCGCAAATAAATGTTTCCCGGAATTGGGGTCTTTTGCAGTCCGCATCAAAGCAGCAATATCCCGGGTATCAAATTTTTTGCCACTAGGGTCACCTTCGTTGAATTTGTTTTTTAAAACCTGTCTGACATTTGCAGAAAACCTTGTGCGTGAGGCAGGTTTTATTAATGCGTATCCAAGCGACGGCTGCTCGTAAAATAAATCTAAAAATCATGCATATTTGAACGTAATGAGTGGCTTAGTTTTTGTGAACTTAATTTGCTGAAACGTTGTTGCATTCGTTATCTAGTTCAACAACAACTTATAAGAAGACGAAGACCCCTTATCCATATTTACAGAGCCTAAAAAGCATTTAGTCTGTATTTTAAAACGCTTAAAAGTGCAAATGGAAACGTAAAATTGATTTTATTTGTAAACATTGTGAAATGTATGCAAGTGTTTTTGCAGTAAATACTATTTCTCAAAAA
>JASANF010006292.1:0-30021 GCA_030248245.1 Trissonchulus sp. WLG1_4
ATTATGCACTCTTGTCAATACGAATCAGGCAATATTTCGTATCGAAACTATGTAGAAATCATATTAAAGCATGGGCAGAACCTGGGTTCAGCAAAACCACCTTTGTGAAATCTACTTATAAGTTTGACCACGGCCCGATTTATCGAAACAAAATGTTCGTCGTTGAAAAAGTTCATCGTTGAAAATGTTCGCCGTTGAAAAAACAATTATTGTTCGTTGGTGAAAAGACAATAATGTTTGTCGTTGAAAATGTTCCGAATTCGATCAATCCAAAACTTTCAACGACGAACATTTTGTCTCGATAAATCGGGCCCAGAAGATGCTGAATTCTGCGACGAAACTGGAGGCGTGATTTTTGTCAATACTTACTGTTATTAAGGTGGTAGTTACGTTTTCGACAGTTTTTATAACTTGCTATAACTTTTGATTGACTCATTGAAATCAGTCGCTGTCTTTTTCACGTTGAAGAACTTGACTAAAACTACACTTATGCACACTATTTAGCTTAAATATGTAACAAGCTTGTCAGCAAACACTGTTAAAGTAGTCGAATTTCGTGATTTTTTACATTTTTCATGTTTTGCTTGTAAAATTCACAGTTTAATTCCAATTATTTTTATTCTTTGCACCAACATAGATAATGACAAGGGGAATATTAATGTTAAGTTTGGTGCATTTATATAATGCAGAAAAGAAGTTACAGACCTTCAAATTTGAATTTTTTCAAATTTTGGAAAATATACAAATTTTTGAATTTAAATATTTCACTCAATACGCTGAATTAAAACAAATAGAAAAATTGACACATCAGAAATTGTCTAAAAAACATGTAAAATAACGCATGAAAAGATTGCAACATTGAGACTTTAGATTTAGTCCACGGAAGTATAGTTTTACAGAATTCTGCGAGTGAATTTGATGTAAAGCAAATTTTAAGCTAAGTAAATTTTTGAAATTTTAGCATAAAGTAGACACATATGTGTGCTAATTTATCCCAAATTTTGAACAAAATCCTTTTAGTAGTTGGCAAGTTTTGCGGACTTTTGTGTAATGTACTATAGTTCAAAAAGTAATGTTGCATACCTAAATGTGACGTAATCTCAAAAAGTGAAATGCGGAAGGATAAGTTTTGGCATCTAAATTGAAGGTTTTTGACATGCCCGTGTGTCATTTTTTTCTTTTTTCAATAAATGACCGTTTTGACTAGCTACTACTTTGGCTTAGCTAAACATAAAATTTACAAAAATTTGTCGTAACTGGCAGAAAAATATTTTCTGTGAAAATTAAAAATGATAGTTTCAAGCTATTTTAGCAAGCATTTATCTCATAATAGTTCATCGTTTTCTAAATTAATATGTGTACTATTATTGTTGATTGAAAATTAATCGTAAGTTGTGAAGTTTTACTCCTGCAAAACTGTCGAAAACGTTACTACCACCTTAATAGCATCTATGTCACATGATTCCTTTTGTCCAAGGCCGGGTTCAAACTTGTCCCTATCTTTTTGTCCTTGAGCGATTCCAAGAAAACTGCCTAGCCAAATAAGATAACTTTTTGCATGTGTAAACTTAGGGTCATTTGCAGATTGTATGAAAAAATAGCAGAAACGCTTTTGGCATTTTTTCACAGCAGCTGACCGAAATTTGCCCCAAAAAGTTTGGCTCTTTATTTGTCATAAAAGGTAGAAGGGAAAGATAAATAATCTATGAGTGGATTCGATCCATGCATCATCAGGTTTGGAGACAAGAGCTCTACTATTGGTACCATTAGCTGCGTCTATTTACATCTATTAATCTGCATACTTCATTTTTATACTTGGCCTAGTTATACTTTTTTATACAAAATTTTAAAACTAAATTTACCCAAACATATTTAAAAGCCTTAGTTATCTAAATGAAATCTCATTATGCCTTGTTCCTCAACCATTAGGGTGGATTCATACTTACAGCCGTATGTCTGTTCAGCCGACAAAATTACGAAATAATCACACCACAACCCGATCTTATCGGATGATGTAATTTCAGAACAGCAACAAGTCTCGAGCTTCCATCCACCCCGAAGAGCCCTCAGTCGTCATCAGTGAGCACACGCATCACGCCACAGCTTATCCCGGTGAGATCATCTACCACTACAACACGCTTACGCGTCAGCTAGCGTTTGGAGCGGCCGAAGACACAACGGAAGAGGACAAAGTAGGCTTGATCACATTTTGCGCCACAAACAAAGCCAGTATTTTCGTGCTGTTGTTTGTATTTCTGTTTTCTATCGTGGAAGTCTATTTTTGGGTGGAAAACGCCCGGTTAGATATGCTTTTGCAGGACATTTTCGAATGGTGTCGCAATTGCACTTCGCTCCCCTGCGCTTGTGATGATTTATTGCTTCATCGGAGTTTATCCAAAAATCCGGGAAAAAACGAAATCATGAACAGTTTATAAAGGACAGTGTTTCTCAGACGCCATTTTGAAGTAATGATAACGAGTTTACAGTAAAATTATAAATATTTCATGCCGCACTTCTAGTAATATCCACTCCAAAGTAGCAGCACAGATTTAAAGTTACAAAAGTTTATTATAAACACGAGAACTTCATTCACAGGTAAAAACGCACAGTTTTAATCCAAACCAAACACGACGCAAAACGGTCTATACAAAAGCTAGACAATTTTAGGGCTGAAAGACTTTAAAAAAACAATAAAAATCGAAACCTGAATTTACCAGCTATGAAAAAAGTAGATTAAACCAGAGGTCTAATTCGGCCCCAAAATGTCTTTGGTTATAGTTATAGCAGGACAGTTCCTTCTAAAACCTAAGACGAATACCATTTTTTAACTCCTGAACTAAAAAAAATCTGACGCACACTAATATAAACCAGAGCTGAATTTTTCAATTAGTTTTTGTATTCGTTTTTATTGCACTCCAATTTTTTCTCCGAGCAAACTAACCCATGGTAATTTTAATTAATCAAACTAAATTATATGAAACTAAAAGCGCAAACATTAGAATAATTAAATACTGGTTCAAACAGTTATATTCACAAAGTCATATTTCGGCGTAAAATCAATGCACATATTACTTAACGATAAAATCAACCACGACTATAGCTACAAATTATAAGTGCAAGAACATCATAACGGATAATGAATAAATAGCATATTATATAAACAATAAAAACAATAACATACCATACCAATAATGACAAAAACAAAGTAATGCCTGAACTTTAAATAGTGCTGTCTTATTCGTGTGGCAGCACCTTTAAAATTAAACAACTACTGGGGCTTATTAAATGATTGTTGTAACAATTACAAAAAGAATCAAGTTTTTTATTACTACAATAATAGTAGTAGGAAGTCTATTAGATTTTTTTATGTGTTAATAACAATGTGGAACTTTTTTGCCTAAATATCACAATTTGCCGCATTTTTTTAGCCCTATGCTAAATTATATATATCTCCCTAAAACTGGACTAATGATAAACGCAAGTACAAGAAATATACGAGAAAGAAATTACGCGTACGAGAAATATACGAAACAGTATAGAAACAAAATAATAACAAAATAAGGTTCTATGTGATATCATACAATCGCAAAATATTTTCAATTATCCAAAATGGCAATTAACACAAATTTGAAAAAAATTTCCTTGATAACACTTAATTAGTCACAGGCTGAAAATGGCATTTTGTTTCTTGTATGTACTTGTATTAAGTTAAACACCATTTTGGATAAAGCAGTAAATAAAAGTATCATGCAAGCAGAAACTTTATATCCGAAATTTTAGCCTAAATCTTAGGCTTTTAATATATCTATCAAAATAAATTACAATAAAAAATAGAGTAAGCCTAATACTCTCATTTTATCAAAAAATACAAGAGAACTAAATGCAACAATTAAGTAGTCATAAAAACAACTTTAATTATACAACTAGATAGCGTATGCGTGCTATACGATGTACCAGGACAAACAAATCAATTCTAGTCTTCGTTATTACTCCATTTTAATTACTAGTCGAGACCGAACATTCGAAAAGACCATTTAAACCGAGTCTAAAGTAAGACACTTTAGCTGGTATTCACAAAAGGCGTTGAACTTTAGACTCTGTCTAAAACTTTCTTTTCTAATAAAATAGAACACAGCAATGAAACATTCTATGTGTAATTCATACGATCCCTAATTGTTCGAATTAGACCAAGTCTAAGTTAACGCTCTCTGTGAATTCCTCCCTTATAGCCAACCCCAGCCAAGACAGAATAGCTACCAAACAGTTCAGGAAAAATTATGACAAATCGTACTGCAGTAATAATATCTGTCTAAAAAGCATATCCAAAACTGGATTAGGCTGTTTTGAAACGCCATTATAACTTCAAATTTAACTGAAACTCATTTCATTATATAATAACCAGTCACGTCACAATTGAAGTAGCAATTTTGAAAATTTGGCAATAAGTTGCAAAATCAGAATATTTCTTCTAATCCGCTTAATCCAGTTTTTAATACGGTCGCAAAATTCAATACACTTCAACGGGAAAACATAACAGTTCAATTGGAAATGATACTTTCCATTATACAATTTACAAATAATATTTCGACAGTTTCATCAACAAAATACGTACACCTTACTTAAAAACTACAGTTAAATTTTTACTCTTAGGTAATTTTTTGAACAGATTTTGTACCACGTATACAATCAGAAATTTTTTTATAGTTTTAGCAAAAGTTACGTCAAACGTTTAATAGTTCAACACGCCACAAATAGAAAGGTCCACTAAAAAAATCTAAAATAAGGACTGAAAGCGACTTAATTTTCTTAAGATACAAAAGACTGTGAAAACAACCCGAAGTAAATGAAAAACATTACAACAGTGAAAACAGTAAAAATTAGTATACAATAAATAAATACAATTTAGCAAAATATAGCTATAGGAAGATAGATGTAACAAAATACAATAATTAGTACCAATGTTATAGTTACAGTAACAAAATATGTTAAGGAAGAAAATAAAAAACATAAAGCAGCTAGTAAGCCGAAAAACTAGCGAGAGCCCAGAGCCATGAACAGCTAGACACTGACTAAAATTTTCAAAAAAATTTTGTAAATTGAAAAAAATTGAAAAAATGAAAAAATCAGTTTCTATCTAAAGATATAAAAAACCGTTTTCCATGAGCGTTTACAGTAAAAGTTTACTTTTAAAAAAGTAAGTTAAATTTTTAAAATCATAAGCAATATGATTCTTTCAATACAACAAGAGTATAATATACAGCCAGACGAAACAAATGCACATGAGTAGAATTTTTTTGAAGCTAGTCAAGTGTTAGTAGCCAAAAACTATTTCATTCGTTTCAAGTCATACTTTCAAACATTAGTAAAAAAAAGTTGAAAGTTAGGCCCGGTTCACATAGACTTATTTTTTTAATTTTTAATTTTTACTTTATAGTTTTTACTTTTTACTTTCTACTTTTTACTTTTGCAAAAGTGTTCACACAGACTAAGTAAATATACTTTTTACTTTAGCGGCAGTCGGTTGTGCTTGGCTGGTATTGGCGCAGTTTTCTGTCAAAATTCAAATCTTACCAATTAGAATGAAGCTGGATAGGCGGAGCTTCTGTTAGGCTACATTGCAAAAGTAAAAAGTAGAACGCGTTTCTACTTTTACTTTTGGCCAAAAGTAAAAAGTACGTTCTGTATGAACCGAAATTTTTACTTTTGGCCCAAAAGTAAAAAGTAATGAGTAAAAAGTACGTCTGTGTGAACCGGGCCTTATCAATAAAAACACGAAAAAAACCAAAATGAGCCTATACCTCACTTACTTAAACCCAATAAATAACGGACAATAACCAATGCGAAACATTAAAACGTTACTATTAACATCTTAATTATACTGCGTATAGATATAAAAAATACAGTACAGATACTGGTTTTACACAACACAATTGAACCTGTTATATATCTAAAAAAGAATGAATTTTTCTAAACTCTGTTCTTATATTAAATTGACTGCAAATGATACATTAATGACCAATCATAACTAAATTTTTAGCTTCTTGCAGCCAAGAATTTTCTAAAAAATCTTTTGTGACAAAATATATATCAAGGTAAATACCTAAATCACATTAATTCATCTGAAAAAAAGACTGGTTCTCAAAAAGAAAGCAGATACTCTAAAAAGAATCTAACAATTCTTTTTTTTAATTATACTTGCTCTTTTTTCCATATAAAGTGAGGGGTAAAAAATGATAAGTTTTGTTCTTCGGGCTTGTTCCTACGCGAATCCAATAAAACAGGCAAGCCAAAAACAAAGTGCCCATTTTTTACCAAAGTTGGGGCCAAGTCATATGCAAAAAAATTATCCCAGACAGTCACAGCAAATCTTCACAGCAGCTCAGAAAAGTTTGTCCTTGTTCCTATAACGCTAAGGACAATAAATTCTTCTAAACCCCAAAAATTCTCACACTTCTCAGATAAGAACCAGCCTGTAGCCAGCAGCCATTGTCTTAAAAAAAACAACAACATAAAGAATAACAACAATAATAGTCCTAGAACAAAGCAATAGAACAATATAATAGCCAATCAGAACCCAGTTAACTGGCATCACTAGTGGCATTGTTCAGCCCTCGGGCACTGGTGACACTGGCTGTCTCTTCGGCACACCGACTGCGTTTCAGCGGGGGCGGGTGTTCCGTAGCGGCCGTAGGGGCGGGGGTCTCCGTTTCAAAGCCATTCTCCAGCTGGAGTAACCTCTGCGAAGGATTAGGCGGATTAGGCAAACCGGGAGGATGGGCATACAAATCCGCCGGATTAACTTTTAATCCACCCGGAATAACCATAGCAGCAGAGTTCGCAGAGCCAATAGGAATAGTAGTAGCAGCAGCAGCTGATATATTTTCACCATTGTGGGCGGAGCTTAGATGGCCCAATGGCTTGTTGTGATTGGTCAGATGGTTGATCAGCCCGGTCCCCATTGGCTGGTGAGATATCACGTGATTGACAGGAGGCGGCTGTGATTGGCCATGGTGATGATGGTGGTGGTGTGCTCCACCCAGCAGACTCAGAAAGTGATCCACGTAGTCACTGAAACAATTAAAATTCGTACAGGGTGCGGGGCTTGTTACGGATTTTTCTAAATTTTAGGGTGGATTTCACAAAGGTGGTTTTACTAAACCATGGTTTTACGTACGTACGTTTTTATAATGATTTGCACATGATTTCATTACGAAATATCGCCTGATTCGTCACGAATTTCTAGATTTTCTTAAACCATGGTTTTAGCTCATTTGAAATTTCAGCAAAACAGAGACCTGCTGTGAGATTAAAGTCTAGTTCATATATTATACTAGTGCAGAATTGTCCGTAATTCACCGTGTCCGAAAAGTTGTGGTCAGTAACAGTGCTGTTCGTGTCCATTTCGGTAAACAGCATTAATAACTTCTACAGATGATACCCTACGGACAGTGCGTATGTACACAAAATAACGCCGACAAGTCCTGCTCAGTAGTATACGTACGAGAACGAGCGTTTCAAAAAAAATCAATAAAAACATTCTTAGCACACTAAAATGAGCTGCTGAGTTATGCTAAATACGACAAATTTAACTTGCAACGCGCGGAGCTACTTTCGGTCAACCAGGGGGGAGGGTGACCACAAAAAACGTTGACGCCATGACATGTACGTATATACGTAACCATGTGCACAACGTACGTAGTGTAAGGATGCAGGTGGTGATGTGGCTTTTCGACGCGCACTCGTGTCTGCACAAAGGTGTCGTGTCGCTCCGTCTTTTTCCACAGGTAATAGAAATGCACCAGTTCACGCACAGATCGATGAGACAGCTGAAAATAAAACAATAAAAAAATCAAAAAATTATGCTTTAAAAATTTAAAAACAATAAAATAAGATTTTCAACATCGTCACAACTCACAACTCAAAATTAATACGTTTCTAATTAATTAATTAATTAATTACGTTTAGTAAGGTTAAGATTTTAAATTATTTTTTACTTCATCACTTCATTTAATTTATTCAGTAGCTGATCCCTTCTCTAATTTCACCTGCCCTAAGTGATGATAACATTCACAAAAAACCGTTTGATTATAAAATACGCCACACTGTTATAAACTATTTCAAATATTATACAATGACAAACGTACAAAAGATTCCTGAATTAGCCTGAAATTTTTGCCATGAGCCGCAAAACCTTCCTCAAATGCTGCTATATCTTTTTCTGGCCAGTCAATGCCACTGCCTAAAACAAAATATCCACCTATTACTTAAAGCAGATTACTTACTAGTTACCACTTATTTACAACATAAAACCAAGAGTACATATTAAAGTATGACACTCATTCATAATTATAGGGAGTGTCATACTCTTCCTATTATGTACTCTTGGTTTTATGATGCCTGGGGCCTTGCGTCCAATGCGGAGTGCAAAATAGCTTTTATGTATGGTTTTGACTTTTGAGCAGGGGAGACCCCCCCTTAGTTCAAGACTATGTAAGGTTTTGAGGCCGTTCAAGACATTATGACAAGCCATTCCTAGTGTCTTAAACAGAGGGGGGTACCTCACCCTCAAAGCGTACAAAAAGGGCTAACATATAAACATATAACTTTTTTGCTACTTAAAGCTACTTCCAATAATATTTACCTGACCCTGTGTCTGATGTTCAAACATCTTGCCAACTTGTTCAAGCCTACCTTGATTAGAAAACAATTAATATGTGATTATATTATTATGTTAAAAACTATAATATACTAAAAACAGAATACTATTTTTAAAGGGTCAAAGAAACAATTTTATTACTTCTTAATTATTAAAAACAAATATAATATAGTCAAATTTAATTCAGCGGCTACCAAGCACAACAATAGCCACTCCAAATTAAGGCAGCATTCCAATGCAACCACCACAAGAGAACATATTATATACTAAACATAAACTAATAATAATAAATAAAAAATTCATTTTAATCAAAACAAAACAATATTGCCAAACGTACCACTTTTCTTACTTTCCCGTCGCAACCTTTCCAAGGCTTTCTGGGCATCGTACTCACAACGCAGCAATGCATGCAGAGCCTAAAAACAAAACCCAGACATACTTTAATTAATTAAATGATTAACTTAATTAATTAATTAATTGTAGGCCAGGAAACCACAGAGCAGGTTCCAAGGCAGCCCAAAAGCTTACTCTGTGGGCCTTATTCAAAACTGGATTTAACGGATTAGATTTAAATTAATTTTGCTAACACAGCGCAAAATGAGGATAGCCGGCTGAAATTTCTCCCTAAACGGCTTACATACATTATTTCGATGTGTGCAAATTACGTTTCAGCAAATTACGTGTAACTAACGCTGCGTTATGCACAAAATAAAATTAAATCTAATCCAATAAATCCCATTTTGGATAAGACTCTGTGACAATAATTAAACGGAAATTTGTGTGTTTGCATAATGATCACTGCATCCGTCGACTTTATCACAACGCTGCTGAATTGAATGAAAACAGTTGGTTATTTTATGTCATTAACTCAAGTCTGGCCAGAATTGCGGAATCCTGAGACAAAACAGGTGGCCTAATTTTTGTGACCATTCACTGTACTCTTGATGCTTGTGTAACCTGTTTACACCTTGGCTACTTGAGGCGCCGTTACACTTGCAGTCCGTTCTTTTGGTAATGAAATCGCGTGTTTCTTTTTCTCTTAGGGTGGATTCCACGAAGGTGGTTTTACTAAACCATTGGGTTTACGTAAGTTTTGCATGATTTGCACGTAATTTCATTACGAAATATTGCCTGATTCGTTACGAACTTCGTAGATTTTCTTAAACCATTGGTTTAGCTCAGTTAAAATTTCAGCAGAACAGAGACCTGCTGTGCTGCAGGTTTGAAATTTCAACTGAGCTAAACCAATGATTTAAGAAAATCTACGAAATTGTATCGAATCAGGTGATATTTCGTAATGAAATTATGTGCAAGTGCAAATCATATAAAAACGTACCCAAAACCAATGGTTTGTAAAACCACCTTTGTGAAATCCACTACAGCCTACTTTTTCATTATCGGGTGGTTTGGGCGGGCTGAGTTCAGGCTTAGCATGGTCTGACGCAACTGCGCTTTCTGACGCACTCCCCTTCACAGCTATCACGCTTGCCAGGAATGATTCTACTGAAAACATATATTAATCACTGGCTTGCATCAAAATACAATAGCTCGTGAGTAGAATGGCTCAAGAATAGCTGATCTCATTTTTAACCCTAAAGACGTATTCATTAGATTTGTTGTCACTGTTTCCTCGATAATGGGTACATAATTATTAACTAGTCACCACACCACACATGGAATATAATTTTTAAGTATAGTAAGATAATGAACAGAACTCGAGAATAACAAGAGAATAAGGTTGGTGCACACGCCAATTATCAAACATCACATCTGTTTTACATAACCACACATTGAGTTGCATGTAATCCGAATGTGCACGATAAAAAATGGGCGGGATACCACTCAACCCACCCCCACCTTCTAGAGAGACAGCCAAGGGTTTTTAATAATTGTGATATTATTTAGTATACCAACAACACTATGACTACATACTACTAACAATTAACTATTGTGAATTTTCAGAAAACTAAATAATGGTCAATCAAAAACTCAAATAATCGTGAAAATATAATGTATTCTGTTATAAAATATATTACATTGTTTAATTCTATTTCATATTTGTATATTACATACATACTATATATTTGTATATTATTTTTAGTGTTTGGCCGATACCCAAAAATACCGATAACCGATACCGATACCGATACCGATAAAAAATACCGATACGGATACCGATACCGATATTTTCTATGAAATGTGTATATAGGTACATAGGTACCATGAACTGTGTTATGTATACAGACATACAGTATTTCCGCGGACTCTACATACACATTGTGTTGTTGTATGTGAATGTTATGGTTGTATGGGATGTATGTAGGGATAATATAGCATAAACTTGTGGTTGGCTGGAAAGATCCCCACCAAAAAATTCGTCCCAAGCAGTTGGAGGGGTCAGACCTAGTCGGCGAGTCATAGATTCATGATCCCGGCCCGGCGTGAACCAGTTTTTGACCATGCGTCTTTTGTATCTTATTGAGTCTATGTATTTGTAACAATGGCAGCGCGGCTCAGTGGTTCTAATCCCAAGACTGAAGAATCGAATCAAGAGCGATTAGGGCCACATTACTCCTGCCAGCCCAGCAGTATATCCCCATGGAATCGGTAAATAGGTATATATATCACAGTTGTGGGCAAGTAACAGGGGTCCGTCGTCTTTGGTAGGCATGGTACCATGAGGGGTGCTCCCCCCTTTTCCGGATGTATATATATATATATATATATATATATATATATAGTCATTGTGGAAGTGATAGTTATTATTCTCCTAGAAGCCACACCGCTTAAGGGCACTGTAACGAACATGAGCACCGCACCTGAGGGCTGAAACGCCACAGGATATATACTTATTTATCAGTGGGTCACCTCACCTGTACCTTTTTTATTTCTGAAAAATGGCCATTTTTGATAAATTTGTAGCGATATTTGCTTAAATTGTATATAACCAAAAACTTTAAAAAAAGCAACTTCTTCGCTTCACCAAGGTAAAGATTGCATCAGTTTGGGAGACGGGGTGAAAATGGCATTAGTATCACCGAAGATGAAAGAGTCCACTCAGGGGGGGAAGAAGGGGTATTAAAAACTGTACTGCTGTTACTCTTTTGAGTAAAAATAGTCCTGAAAATATTTACGCCACAGTCATAGCATAGTGCACGCACAGGCCACAGACAAACTTATGGTCAATGTTCGTACGTCGTAAAATTGGTATATAGTGCGTAAGGTACTGGATGCGTTCAGCGTGGTACGCATATTTGACGCTATACTATGTACTTATGTGCTTTCCTAATCCTAACGCGTGCTAGCAGTGCGGTATTGTCTACTACGAGAAACTACAGAAATAGTTTCTGAATTGTGAAAACACAATAAAAAGCGGAAATATTACCATACCATTTATATATATTACTTGTCCGCTCTGGTGCTTGTTGAGTTATTTGCTTAAAAAGTAAGTGGTTGAAAGTAAAAAAACTAAGACAAACGCTTAAATTTCAAGCAGGTGAACAGAGATAGCCCAGAAGGAAAACCTATCGGTATCGGTATTTTTGAAATTTTAAAATACCGATATGCCTATTATCGGCCGATACCGATACCCATACCGATAATCGGCCACACACTAATTATTTTATTTATTAAAAAATAAAAACAGTACCAGTATCATTGCTAACTCCATAAGGACTCCACTCCAAAACGTCCTCACCTAAAAAATATAGCCAAGTCTTTTACCACATGCCAGTCCTTTACCAAATTCAAAGAGCTTCTTTTAAATTTATACCGACAAAGCTGCGTAATGACATCCTTAATCATGGGATTAAATTAATGACATAACAAAACAAGGACACAGTATATAATGTTGACAAGAAAATATCAAATACTTTTACGTCGGGGTTGGTACTTGGTTACAAGACGAGACTCAGGGTTTTTTTTTGTGCAAAACCCTGTGCAAATGCACACTTTTTTAAAATGTTGCACACAAAAATTAAAATTTTGCACAATAATGCACAGTGCCTGACGGGGCCTGTGACATGCTCAGAATGCACTGTTTTAAATGCAAAATCGAAAAAAATTCCTGGGGGCTGCCGCCCCCAGACCCCTGCATCTACTGGCACCGCTGGCGGCATCCTCAACTGCGACGGGTCGTTATACTGCTTTTTCGCAAAAACTGGCCAGCAAGCAGATTGCACGATTCGCGTAATAATTGCGTGTTCAAATTCTTAGACGTATACATATTTTTCTATTCACGTTACATTCACGTTACACGTTGTCAAAAATCGCAAGTCTGTAGCTCCACAGGCCCAGACCTCCGCAAACTACAGCGTCTACGTTTCTAAACAAAACTGTTCCACGCAGTCGGAGTATTGCTCCACGTCCACCCAACCTGAAAAAATTCCCGGATCTGCCACTGGTACGATAATTCTCCCCCCCTAGATAGACATTTTTTCCCCAGTGAACTTTTACACAAGGGTCCCTCCTTTGGTTTTTATGGCCCAACCGAAAAAAAATATCCAATACCTTTCCAATTGACCAAATTCAGCTTAAAAAACAAAAAATCTCCAAATTTTTTCCTGGGGGCTCCCGCCCCCGGACCCCTGCGACTCTGTGGCTTACTATTCCTTGTTATCATGTTTCATCAAAGCCTATGCATGTGTAGTGCATTAGTGCACGAGTGCAGTATGCTGCGTTTACATGTGTTTACACTGCCTAATGTGACGTTCCCATCTATTGTTTTAATTTTCTTGTCGGAAAAAATTTCTAATACGACTCCAGTTGACCAAATTCGACCTAAAAATTGAAAAGCTGCCGCCCCCAGACCCCTGCTACTTAATGGCTTCGTGCTCTTGCGTTTGTTTTGCGAATTTGTATAAGTGCTAAAGTAGCTAAAAAGTGCATTTTAAATTGAACCAATTGAAAAGTCATTCCCCACCCCCCACTAAATTTTTTGGGTATATACGCTACTGCTGGCTGATGTGTCGTTCCCATTTTTTGTTTTAATTTTCATGTCGCAAAAAAGTTATGATAAGTCTCGAGTTGACAGAATTCGGCCAAAAAATTTAAAAAATCTCGTCCCCAGACCCTTGCGACTTTCTGGCTTAGTGATCTTGTAGTTATAATCATAGTGTTAAACTTGCTACAAAGTGCATTTAACACATTACAAAAAATCGAACAGGTATTTCCCCCCAAATTTTTTCTGGATACGCCACTGAATGTACGTATATGCATATAGAGGTATAAAAACGCGTCTATTGGCTGTTATATAGGCAAAGAAAACGCATTTACAGTTTGCACAAAAAAATAAAATTTTGCACACTAAAATTAAAATTTTGCACAATTATGCACACAAAATTTTTTGAAAAAAAAAACCCTGACGAGACTTGAAAGTTAAAGACTAAAACAAGTTATAAACTTATACCTATTTTCACACATTTAGTCTAATATTAACTAAGCTTCGGACTAAGCTAATAAGCCCAGTAAAAATGCAATCATAATTTCAAAATATTGTAAATTAAAAGACTGAAAACAATATGCATACAAATGTTATGTCTGTTTATGTTATTGTCTGTTTTTTTGTCTTTTGGTAATAAATCAATCAATCATAAATAAATAAAAAATAATAAAAAAAATCACCAACCTCCGCTACAGCACGGCTTTTCGTCTGGACTAAGGGAGGGGATTTCGGCCTGATAAGCAGGTCCCACTTTAATATGCTACAACAAAAAACATCTGTCAAAAAATGTTGTCTAGAGTCAAAAAACACAGACTGACTAGACCCTGTCAGTTTTCAAAACTCATTGGTTGCCGCTGGCTTTTGCGGCAGAAAAAGTTTTTTGCCCTTAAAAACATATTTGCAAAACCACACTTTGTCGCCGATATTTGTCAAACTAGAAGACTGGAGCATACATGTAATTTTTAGGGGGGCCTCCCCGGCTAAATTTTGGGGACCCTCCCCCCTGATCGACAAAAAATACCCTGAACTTTGCAAAATTTTGTAAAAATTTCGCAAAAAAGAGCCATTTTTTCTAAATTTTGCCCAAATATTGGGGACCCTCCCCCCCCGCCTTCTCGATTTTGGGCGGTGCGGGTTCCCCCAGCCCCCCCCTCATACATGAGAATGACAGGCCCGTTAGGTACTTAAAGACGAAGACATTTCACAAAAAATGTTTAACGAAAACCTACTATTACTATACTGTACTGACTGTACTGTACTGACTAAAACCTATACTGACTATTTTACACCGAGTCTACAGTTAAACACTTTTAAAATCCATGATTTGCTGTAAAAGCCTAGAAGTGTAAATCCCCCTCGCCCCCGTTTTCACCCTCCCCCCCCCTAGATAATGTTAGCACGATGGCTCACGACACAGCAAAATTGGTACACAAAGAGAAAAAGGGTACAAAAAGTTAATCCGCACCCCCACCCCAGAGTTAGCTAACTGCCCACAGTTATGGTTCCCCTTTCCCCACGTTTTTTTGCGCATCCTCGCAAAATAAAGAAAACCAAAGTAAAAAAACAAATCCGCGTCATCACCTTCTTCCAAGGCTCAACAGGCACATATTCTTCGTCCTCTTCCTCGTCCTCGTCATCAAAGTCGGAAAAGTAGCCCCGACTGCTGCTTGCGACGGCCGGCACTGCCCCATCAGCCCCCCCGCTGGCCTGTTTCGCTGGTGGGGCAATGGCCGAATTATTGCCCCCGCCCCCTCCCGGCAGCCCCGCCGCACTGCTATCACAGCTGGTCGTTAGCACTTCTAAAAACAATCACAAATTAATTCACCTCATTATTATATAACCCCACCGCCCACACATGTAACGGGGTCAAAACTTTGGGGGCTCTCCCTCACTGACTGACCAAAAATACCCTAAATTTTGCAAAATTTCGTAAAATTTTTCCAAAAACAGTTATTTTTACTAAATTTTGCACAGATTTTTGGTACCTTCTCCCCGGCCCATCGATCTTGGGGGAAGGGTTCCCTTCCTCATACATGTATAATGCCACCACCCCCAGCCCAAATCGAGGATAAGGAGTCTTGAAAATCTGAGCAAACGTCAGTAAAATAGTACATAATATTATGAAAATTATGCTAAATGTACGGTATTTTTTGGTAGATCATGGGAGAGTGTCCCAAAAATCTACCCACAGCCTTTGACTGCTCCCCATTTTGTCTTTTTCATGGGATAAGGTATTCAGGTCTCCCCCACACATTTTAAAAATGAAAAACTGCAGCAACCCCCGCCCCCGGATCATACATGGGCGTGAGGGAGGTGTTCACCAGCCCCACCTACGGCTAGACTCAGGGTCAATTCCTAAAATGGATTAAATGGATTAGATAGATTTAAATTTGTTTTGCCAATAATTCATGACATAGTTTATGCATTTATACGAAACTTGCGATAGCAATTATTTGTAGCACCTCACGCGTGCGCACAAAATATTTCAAGTCTACCTCAACATTGAGATAAGTTATTAATTAGGCAAACAAATTTTAATCCAATTTGTTTAATCCATTTTAGGAGTTGGCCCGCAGTGACGCCAACCCACCGGGAGCAAATGGCGACGCGCTCGTGTCCACGCTGTTTACCAGCTCTTCTACGCTCGCCGGACGGACATCCTTGTCGCCGGAAACTGGAAAAAATACGAAGAAAATAAAGCCAAAAACAATATTTCAATTTAAGCTTAAGTATTAGATAAGTATTTTCGAGCATATAAAATACTAAATAAATCAACATCCGTTGTGTTCATATTCCCCCATCAGTTTCACTGGCTACTATAAAAGTCATCGCGTGTTCAATAATTCTTCTGCTATGTTTTTATAGTACTGTGTATACTGAAAATTCTGAAAAACAATACAATTAGTTAAATATTGAACTGCATATACAATTAAATTATATACATATATATATATATATATATATATATATATATATATATATATATATATATATATATATATATATATATATCTTTTTAGTTAATCTTGGACTCTACTAAGATAAAAAAGAAAAGAAATAAAGAAAGATGCCTGCTTACTAAAATAATGCTAAACTAATCTTACTAATGCAAAACTAATAACTAAAGATCATCAATCTATACATCTATTTATACCCAAAATCTCCAATGGTATTTCATCCTTATCCAGTGTCAGATTGCCACTGGCCAAAATTTCCTCATCCGACGAGCTGGTGGTGGCAACGCTTGAGGAAGCCAGGGTGCCGAAACTACGATCCGCAGTCAGGGGGGGCGCTCCGGGCTCCGAGGCGTCGGGGGTGCCACTGGAGGCTGTCTCACTGCGGTCCCCCCCGTATAGTTTCAGCAGCTCTTCTATTGGCATATCTTGTTCCTGCAAAATATTCAGAAAATTGTTTAATACGTCATATTGTGGAAGGATCGGCCCTATATATATATCTCCCTATTAATGTTGAACATACGGATGGGGGGATCCCCCCAAAAATGAGAAGCCGGGAAAGGAGGGTTCTAAATGGTTCTAAGCCCCAAATTTAGTAAAAATGGCACGTTTTGGGAAAATTTTGAAAACTTTAGGAAAATCCACAACGGCCAGCAATGTAAAACCCGGCCCTTGCCGGTGGCAGCTCTACGTGGAGGGCGCCTCTCCGACCAAATTTTGGAGACCCTTCCCCCCTGGTCGACCATAAATAAATACCCTAAATTTTAGGGCCTAAAATTTGCAAAATATTCGCAAAAAGGGGCATTTTTCTAAATTTTGCCCAAAGTTTGGGGACCCTCCCACCCCGCATCGTAGATTTTGGGCGGGTCCCCCAGTCCCCCCTAATACATGTATGCCGCGTGCTATATATATGTATATATACCTGTTGCAGTGCGGCCAGCTCGCTCTGGACTTCATTGGAGGACTCGTCGTCCTGCGTCTCCTGCTCGTCCAGCGTGGCCTCGTCATCTTCTTCGTCCTCTGCCCCGGACCACCACTCACAACCCCCTAAAACAAATAAAAACAATAATAAACATGATATACAAAAAGCAAAAAAAATAGCAACTAAATCAGACAAGCAATCATAATTCAATATATAATGCAACAAGGTTTTCTCAAACTAGA
Source organism: Trissonchulus sp. WLG1_4 (assembly GCA_030248245.1). Taxonomy (NCBI): domain Eukaryota; kingdom Metazoa; phylum Nematoda; class Enoplea; order Enoplida; family Ironidae; genus Trissonchulus; species Trissonchulus sp. WLG1_4. The sequence continues at coordinate 17,717 of JASANF010006292.1, forward strand.
AGATAATATAATCTGATTTATGTACCAACTAGCCACGAAAAGTTTGCGAAACTGAATATATTTTTATGTTTTTAATTTTCATTTGTTTTTATACCCTAAATTTGTTTCTGTTAAAACGCACCATTACATAATATGAGGGGGATGGGAGAATCCCCCCCCCCAAAAAAAAAAATTGAGAGGCCGGGAGGGTCCCGAAAACTTGAGCAAAATTTCGAAAATGGCGCTTTTTTTGTGTAATTTTTACAAATTTTAGGGTGTTTTTGGTTGATCAGGGAGGTCCCCAAAATTTGGCCGGAAAGAACCCCCCAAAATTTTGACCCCGTTCTGGGTTTTTTTTGCGCAAAAACGTTCGCAATTGCGAAAAAAAATTGATTGCGAAAAAATTTCAAACCTTTTCGCAAAATTGCGAAAAAATTTTGAGGCAGTGGAGGTGAACTTGTAAAGTCTATGCGCTGATTTTTGTGGTTTAGTCGGAAAACATTTCCGATATATACGTCCCCAATTGACCAAATTTGGCCTAAAAATTGAAAATTTCTCCGACTTTTTCTGATCCCCTAGGCCCGGACTCGTGCAACTTTGTGACTTAATGTTTCTAGTGACTGTAAAGGCCGATTCACACGCTGCGATTTTACTGCGATTTTGCCGCAGCGTTTTCGCCGCTGCGGCAAAACGCACTGTCTGAACAGACGCAGCAATTTCAGTGCGGAACGCCTGCGTCTTGATTTTGCCGCAGCGTTTTAAACGCCAGACTGCAATTCGGCCTGTGTTTTCAGTGCGTTTTGGTGCTGCGGACATGTTGGTTTCAAGAATACTCGCAAAGCTGTTTGTCATATTTTTAAATAAGTAAAGACGCATCAAAATAATTTGCGAGACGCAACGTTTGTTCAGACGCTGGGTTTCGTATGCGACACCCTGCGATTGCGTTTTGTGTCAAAATCGCAGCGGCAAAAACGCACCGTCTGAATCGGCCTTTAGTGGGACACTTTTTCTTCCATGTATCATCACACCGACTGCATGTAACACTAATACACACTAGACAGTATAATAGGGGTCGGACTGTCGGAGACTCAGAGGTGACATAATTAAGAAAAGCAACCTTTCAAAATGTTAGCACTTTCAGGCCTAACTTGATCATTGGCCGGGTCTTCTGAAATTTCTTTACGGCTGAACATCGATTGTAAAAATTGTGAAAAATTACACATAATTCTCAGGACGGCTCCATAAATTTAAATAAAAATGTCAAAATCATTGCTTTTTGGCCAAAACGCGTAAAAATTGCGTCAGTCTTAATCCTGTATAGGCGTACTAATGTTTTATTAACATTTAAATGTAAAATCTAATGCAATAAGTAACAAAAGTATAAGTAAGTCTGCGAAAAAAAATTTGATTTAGCGAAAAATATTTCAAGCTTTTCGCAAAATTGCGAAAATTTGCCAGCGAAAAAAAAACCCAGCCCCGTTACATGTATGATACGCACCCTATGTTTTTGGCAATTTTTGCATACCAGTATAGAAACCACTCATAACGATATATAAATCATAATCATAATCATATAAAGACATAAAAAATTGAGACGCTTTAGTACTTAACATAAAGTCAGATAATATATACAATATTATTTATATACCTGTCTCTTCGGAACAGCTATCGGGGTCACTCATTGGTTAACAGTTCAGATCTACAATGAACACAAAACAAAACAAAACTTTCCTACCTCTACTGGTTATTATAAAACGTATATAATAGAGCAAGGCAACGGATACGGAGTTACAAAGTTACAAAAAGTTTATAGCCCACAAAATTTACAAAGTATTTATAACCCCCAAAATTTACAGAGGGTTCAAATTTCTTTGTGGGTATATATATATAGCACAAGCTTGACAAACAAGCTTGATGACTTGAAAATGTTACTATTTGTATGCCCTTATGATGTAGTTGCCATAGCAGAAACTTGGCTTAAGGGGGTAGTGTCGCGAAAGCAGTTTTGCTCATAGGCTGTGAAAATAGAACTTTTTGTTTTGAAGTAGTACATGCAATGAGAAGCTAGTCCAACGCTGTATGGTATCAAATAATTACTGCCAGACATCACACTATCAATATTGACAAATATCTTGGACCAATCGTCATTAGTAAGCCAGACATCACACAATAGGGACATAAAAGTTCGAAAAATCAAGCCAGATATCAGATTGGTCAGCTTGTGAAGTACACATCATGGCCCGTATTCACATACTAAGTGTAACGCTTAAACTTAGTGTTTACACTTAGTGTTAGCGCTTATAAGCGCTAAGTGTTATTCACAAACTTGAACTTCTAACATGCTAAAGAGCCTACGGCTATACTTGTGCAAAATTTTGTAGAAAAATATCTTACCAGCATTTTATAATCGAATGCCGAAAAATTGGTTTTGTATTCACACAGCCTATATTTGAGTCTACTGCTTCTGAAAATGGTTTCTTGTGCGATTTTTTTGCACGAAACGCAATAAAATTGTTTTAATTTTTCATTACGACTCATAAAAATTACGTATCGTCTGTTTGCAAAACCTCAAAAATCGTTGATGCACTGGCTTACTTGCTGAATTTGTGCAAATGTCGAATAAAATCAGTAAATTGTCCAATTTTTTTCAAATTTTTTGCTATGGAGATATGCACGTCAAAACATCAGAAACTGTATTTTGGGCAACTTTCCTTCAAGAATGATAGGTCATTTTGGCTGTTTTTAAAAAATACTGTCCAAATCCTTGATTCCCGGAGCGCCCCCTTAAGCGCTTAGCGCTTAGCAAACGCTTAGCGTTAGTATGTGAATAACACTTAGTATGTGAGTACGGGCCCATGTGTGAACGCACAATTTTTTGCGACAAATAAGAAAAAAGAAAATTGAAGGTTAGTTTTTCTTCTGATTTGAAAATAAGCGTCTAGATTTTCCACAATTTATCATTATTGCTATTACTATTTTACAGTTTAAGTACACCTTCACAGTTCAAACTAGTATTACTCCACAGCCGTTACAGCAATCTGCACTAAATTTTGTGTGCATAAACTACAACATATGTGCTATTAGTCTGTGTAAAAAAACTAAACAGAAAAATTGATAAATGTGACTAAAAAATGGAATGTGAATAGGGTTTTTTTTCGTCATTTTTCCGACTTTGAGACATTATTGCAAACTATATGCTGCACCAATTTTGCTGAAACTTGGCAAAATAATTTGGCTTTTGGTAGATTTTTAAAATATAAAAGAACAATTTCTAACATTTTACTGGACAAGTTTTACAGTCGCGCAAAATCGACTGCTTTCGCGACACTACCCCCTTAATGCTAATTTCTGTGATAGTCTATTTCCTGTGTCTGTAACGTCATCTTTTGACATTTTTCGGTGTGATCGTGAAACCGCTTGCCATGGCTGCGTAGCTATTTTAACACAGAAAAAACTAAATGAACATTATTAAGTCTATAAAAGTATTATTTAGTCTCTTGAAGTCTATAGGAGTTTCTACTGAACTTTTGATTCTGGATATAAAACTTAGTTCTCTCAAAATTCGGCTTGGATGCGTTTATCGGTCACCTAGAGCTAGTGTATATAGCTGACAGTCACAATTTGTTTGTTGCTTGAAATAGTACTATTCACGTCGGAGATTTCAACTTTCCAAGCATCTCTTGGCCGGATGGGCTAGCTATCAATGATAGTACAGCTGAACTATTTCTGCATGACGTTCATAGTATTGGCGATGGCGTAAAGAATCTTGTTTTTGAGCCAACACGCCAAAACTCTGTCTTGGATTTATGTTTTTCATCTGACCCTTACTTATATAAATCATGTCAAAATTATGGAACCTTTTTCCACTAGTGACCATTGCAAATTAGTTTTTGAATTTGCTTGTGTTTTGGGGCTTTCAAATAGAATGCATTTAAATGTAATACGTGATTACAAAAATGCGGATTGGGAGGGCATGGAATATTTTTTGGAAAGCGTAGACTGGAATAATTTATTTATTGATCCGTGTGACATTGATGTGAATTGGACAACTTTTAACGATATTCTGCACATTGCTATCGCTAAACATGTATATACCTAATAAGTCAGATGGTCGACATAAAAAAATAATTTGCCTAAATTTCTGTTGAAGGGACTGTCCAAAAAACGAAAACTGTGGCATCAATTTAAAAACTCAACGGATCCCTCTGACCTCGTTTGTTTAAAAAATTATAGTAAAGTTATTCGAAGAAAAGTCAGAAATTTTGAAATAGAAAAAGAAAACAGGATCTTGAATTAAAAAAAACAGTGCCGTGTTTTTTAACTATTTGCGTCAAAAAATGTCTAACAACGATCGTACCCCAGTGCTTAAAGACAATTCGGTAACAATTTCGGATAGCAAAGGGAATGCTACAGTTTTCAACACAGTTCTGTATTCACTGCGAATATTGGACGCATGCCTTCGTTTCTATTACGATGTATATTACATCTGTTATGGGTACAATTGAAATAGATTTCAAAATGGTACAACAATATATATTTGAAAGTGTCCACCAAAAACATCCAGTGGTCCAGATCAGATTCCATCAATTTTATTGAAAAAAATGGCTAACACATTATCCTCGCCATTGTCAAAAATTTTCACAGATTCTTTAAATTGTTCAAAGTTACCTGTGGACTGGCATAAAGCAGTCGTTAGTCCGATTTTCAAACGCAAAGGCTCACCTTCAGAACCAGCAATTTATAGGCCTGTTAGTCTAACCTCAACATGTTGTAAAGTTCTGGAATCTATTATACATACGTGATCAAAATTATGACTTTTTGTACAGAACATAAGCTCTTGTCTGATTTTCAACATGGATTTTTTAAAAAAACGGTCAACTACCACAAATCTGTTAAAAATATTGCATAATTGGGTAAGAAAGGTAAACTAAACGGTCAACTACCACAAATCTGTTAAAAATATTGCATAATTGGTTAAGAAAGGTAAACTAAGAGAAATGTATGCATGCAATTATCCTAAATTGTTGTTTAAGCTGAGACAGTATGGCTTTTCAGGAAAATTAAATGGTTGGATCGAAAATTTTCTATTCGACAGAAAACAGGTGGTTCGTGTTAAAAATACAACGTCTGAGGAAATTTCCGCAACTAGTGGGGTTCCGCAAGGAACAGTATATACTAGGACCACTGTTGTTTCTTCTTTATAAAATTATGTTTGTGATATTGTAACACACAACAAAATGTCAATTTATGCAGACGATGCTAAAGTTTATTCTACAGCAGAGAACAAGGTTACAAATAACCTACTACAAGAAGACCTACGTAAGATCTACGAGTGGTCCATAGAATGGCAGTTGAAGTTGTCATCTGAAAAGTGCATGGTTTTGTGCTTTGGAACACGCGTAGATTCTACAAACGTTAAGTATATATACTTAGGCGATATCTACTTGAAAACTGCAGACGTTTCGCTGAATTTAGGAATACATTTTCCGTCAAATATGAAGTTTTCTATACACTGTCAAAAAATTGCTGCAAAAGCTAACCGAGTGGCAGGCAGGCAGGTCTTTCGAAATTTCAAAAACAGAAACTTAAAGTTTATGACCAACATGTTTACAACATTTGTCCGACCTATCTTAGAATACGGCTCAAACATATGGTCTCCCTATTTGCTAAAAGGGTCAAACTGAAGAATATGGGGAAAAATTATTTTTGGCTGCTACGTGCTTCCCACCCCATCTTTTAATAAAAATATAGAACCCCCATCGTCAGTAAAGCCCCCAATCTGATCTCTAGCCCCCACAATAGCTGTCGCCCCCAAACCTAGGGGGGTCAGAATTGAACGCTCTTTCGAATAGGCTAGGTCAGAAGTTTGTAGGATGTAAGCTTTAGCTGGAAATCAAACTTGGTCCAAAAATTAAACTTCACATGAATTTTTTGCGCAAAATTAGATTTAGGCAAAAATACTTCATCAAATGAAAACTTGCTGCTACCATTGAAAGAGTAACTTCTAAGCTACTGATGGCTGAAAAAATTTTGAAAATCGGTTCAGGCTGTGAAAAGTTAGGGCCATAGCTGGGAATTTTTTTAAAATATGGAGCTGGTTGGGGTATTTTAGTTCAGCAAATTTTTTTTATGCTTAGCAGGTTTTCCTATAAAATAGACCTCAGGCTTAGGCTTAGGCTCAGTGCTTAGGCTTAGGGCTTAGACTCGGAGCTCAGACTTAGGCTTAGTGCTTAGGCTTGGGCTTAGTATGTGGGTTAGCAAAAGATTAGTCTTAGTTGCTTGCATCAAATAAAAGGGCACTTGCTTCCATGGAATCATAAATAAAGCTGAACCTTTGATTTGTATTTATGGTATTCGTATGTAATAAAATTTGCCACTTATAACTAAAGATGGCTATTTTTGCTTGGAAAATGTAATTAATCTATATATTGTCTATGCAAAAAGAAAACAATAATAATTGATATTTGATTGTGAGCTCAGTTTAACGATGCTTATTTCGTCTATTTTGTAGCTTGAAAAATGACGATTTTTTTGGTATAAATGTGCAGAATATGTTGCAAACAAAGCTAAATTAAATGTATTATTATGTGTTACTTTATGATGATCTAATTTCAGACTGATATTACGACTGTATTGGTGATAATTTTCAACAATTAGCCCATAACAAAATATATATATAATATATAACATATATATAACATATATAACAAAATATATATAACATATATATAACAAAAAATGATAATTTTCGACAAATTTCTAATTTTTTGGAAAAGCTACAAATGGACGTTTTTACGCGGCTCCCTCAGGGGTAGCGTATATACTATACTCAGAATCTGAAAGTCCTATGTATTTTCGGGTAGGTCGGATTTCCTACGTTAAATTACACTAGAAAGGCAGGTGGGTCAGTCTTGCTCACAGGAGACAGAAAGACGAAGAACAGCAACTGTAACCACGCAGAATTGCAAAAGTTGCAGACCGGTGGGGTGTCGTACCCCTTAACTTCTAACTTGAGATCAGATGCTCAGTAAATGCTTAGCGCACTACCACCTGAGCTTAGCGCACCGGCCTTGGTTGTTCAGCAGTTTCTAAGATCTTTGTTACGACTACCGATTTTGGTTACCATAACTAATTTATATTACTGATGCCAAAACTGAAAATATGACTATTTTTACTTAATAATTTTTCTTCTTAAGCTGTTTTTGCTTCTTCTAAATTTCGAATATCGATTGAACACAATACCACTACCTGTACGCACTGAAATCATGTTTCGCTGGTGCATATTATCTATTTTTTTCACACTAGGTATATATATATATACATCTTGTGGCTCGTTGGTCGAGTGGTATGATTCTCGCTTTGGGTGCGAGAGGTCCCGGGTTCGACTCCTGGACGAGCCCTTTTTTTAATTTTTTCTTAAGCATCTGTGAAAAAAATTTCACTGAATCTTTTCTTCCCAAGAACTTGCAAGTCTATTTTTGAATTTTCCTTAATATTTTTCAAACTGTTTAAACATTGGCCAACACCCTTTTTTTATTGAAAGTTAATATTTAGTAGAAACACCGTCCTATGGCTCGTTTCCCCGTTGTTTCAGAATTGATTTGTACTGTAACAAATATATATATAAGTTTTAAATTTACAGCACGCGGATCTTGAAGTCAAGACCCCATTAACAGTATATAAGGCTTTGGAGCAACTCAGCAGTAAATGTGTGCAAAAATTAGGATTGAAAATCACTTATCCAGAAATAATGGCCGCGTTTAAATTTCCTCTGGAATTCTGACACTCAATCCTCACAATGCAACCCCTTCTCACTCAGCAGAAGTGCTTGTTTCGCTTTAAAACTGCTAAAAATGAACTCAGCGCACCAAAAAACTTATAAAATGATGTTTTTCGGCAACAAAAAGTCCAGCTGGAATTTCCCCCCTATTCTTCAGTTGCACCGCTAAAAGACATTGACTGTGTAGAAAAAGTACAAAAAACTTTTACGAAAAGACTATTTGGATACTGGATTATACAGTATGTCATATAATGACGTTTGAAAACATTAAGCATTCGGTCGCTAGAGTATCGACGAATTGTCATAGATTTGCTCTTTATGTACAAAACTGTGCACGGACATGTAGATTCAAGGTTTGATGATTTTTTTGCATATATGGCTGACTTTGGTGGCAGAGGCCATGCTCTACGTGTCCGTACCACAGTGCCTAAAATTGATGCTATGAAGTTTGGGTTTTGTAATCGCGTGTCGAAAATTTGGAATTGGCTGCCGTCAGAAAATATTTTATGTTCGGCTTTACCTCAGTTAGAACGTAAGCTAAATGTAATAGATTTATCCTGTTTCTTAAAAGGGCGGGGGGTCGTTTGATCAGACTGGTCTTCCGCTGTCCTATTCACTGATTCAGAGCTTGTTTTGCAGGCGCAACTGAGGTGGAGGGGGAGAAATTCAAACTGACATTTTTTCACCGTTAATAGGTTTTCGCATGCGCTGAGTTCATTTTTAGCACTTTCCATGCGAAAAAAACGTTGATTTATACCTTTTCGAAAAAATTCAATTTTTGTCGACCAGTGGCGTACCCAGGAGGGGGGGGCTAGGGGGACATCAGCCCCCCCCTTCGCGATTTTAGCCTCCCCCCTTCGCGATTTCAGCCCCCCCCCTTTTTCACTTTTTTCCTGTGGTCTTCTTTGGTTTTATGACACCGCTGAAAAAAATTTTCCGGCACGTTCCCAATTGACTAAAATTACACTGAAATTTCAAAAATTTTCCAAAATTTTCTTTCGAGGGGATCTCGACCCTAATTCATTATATACTGCTCTAATATATATACATGACTTATATCTGCTATGGTGTATTAATAATGAGTAATGCTGACAACTATTATTTGGTATTTAGTTATATATTTTGTGTGGCTTTTAATTAAAAACCGTGTGGTGGGTGGAGTGGAGGACGAACGTCTAAGGACAGCCCTTGTCACCCATGGTTTTTCTTCAATTTTTTCCTGTATACAACGTATTTTTCTGGTTTTCTAGTCCCCCCATGGGCCGATTTTTTGTGCTTTTTTTATCTAAATAAGTCAAAAGTTTGAAATATTATCAATTTTGCCAAAAAATCCATTTAGTAACAACAATAACGCTCACATAACAAAATCTGACTCTCGGAACAGACCGCTGCTACAACTATGATTTCATGACAAGTGTTGCTTAGAATTGGTTTTTCAATGCAATTATTATTTCAAAATTCTAAAAATACTCCAGCTTCTGGGGGGGGCTGCCAAACCCGCAACTACTCTTTTTTTACGACCAGTGTTGCTTAGAATTGCTTTTTCAATACAAATTTTATTTCAAAATTCTAAAAAAGCTTCAGCTTCTGGGGGCTGCCGCCCCCAGACCCCTGCAACCACTATGATTTCACAACAAGTGTTGCTTAGAATTGCTTTTTCAATGCAAATTTTATCTCAAAATTCTAAAAAAGCTTCAGCTTCTGGGGGCTGCCGCCCCCAGACCCCTGCAACCACTATGATTTCACAACAAGTGTTGCTTAGAATTGCTTTTTCAATGCAAATTTTACAAATTTTATTTCAAAATTCTAAAAAAGCTTCAGCTTCTGGGGGCTTCTGGGATAATATTAGGACTAATCGTCAAAAATTATGACCAATACAGTCTCCATTATATTATATCTCCATTATACCATTATATATACCATTATCAGCCTTAAATTTGATCGTCATAAAGTGACACATAATAATATATTTAATACAGCTTTGTTAGCAACATATTTAGTAACATTTGTACTAAAAATTGTAATTTTGCCAACTTGAAAAAGAGGCGAAATATACATAGTTAAATTGAGCTTGCATATCAAGTTTTAGTTTATTTTCGCGTACACAATAAATTAATTACTTTTTCATCAAAAAATAAGCATCATTCATTAGGCATAAGTAGCGGTTTTTAATGAAAGCGAATACCATAAATACGATTTGAAAACGTCACTGATGCTCAGCAGCAAGCTGGCACTGACAGTCAATTTCGGTTTAAAAGAGCAGCTTTATTTATGATTTCACAGTAGCAAGTGTCCTTTTATTTGATGCAAGCAACTAAAACTAAGCCTTTTCTAAGCGGAAGCCACCTACTAAGCCTCAGCCTAAGCACTAAGGCTCAGCTTAAGCACTAAGCCTAAGCCTAAACCTAAGCACTAAGCCTAAGCCTAAAGCCTAAATTAAAAAAAAAACCTGCTAAGAAGCATCAGAAATATTTTTACCGCAATAAAAAACCCCAACTACCTTCATATCTTAAAAAATTCGCAGCTATAGCACGGAATTTGTACTGAAACGTACTTGTGCTGTAACGCTTCAATCAGCCTGGTCCTGGTAGCTCCAGAAAAAGTTTTGTAACTTTTCAAAGCCTGAACCGATTTACACAATTTTTTCAGCATTTAGTAGCTTAGAAGTTGTTCTATCAATGGTAGCAGCAGGTCTTAATTTGATTCAGTATTTTTGCATAAATCCAATTTTGCGCAAAAAAATTTATGTAAAGTTTAATTTTTGGACAAAGTTTTCCAGCTAAAGCTTACATCTTACAAACTTCTAACCACAGTTTAACACGGGAGAGGTCTGGTGGGGTCAGGGAGTCAGGGACGTACCCCCCCCAGACTTGTGATTTTGGTACAAGGGCAAGCAAAATTAGAGCCACGGTACAAGGGCAAACAAAATTTTTATAAAATTTGCTTTTAGATATGGGAATTTTCAACAAATTTATGCCATTTTAACTATAAAATTTTCAAAAATTGTCAATTTTTATGCCAAAAATGGATATTTTGGCCACATTTTTAAAAAATCGGTAATGTTTCGCTAAAACACGGTCACTTTTTGTCTGACTTGGTACAAGGGTAGTCAAAATGTCAGTACAGGACCCCCCAGATTGGAATCCCATGTTAATGTATGCTTCTAACCTAGCCTATTCGAAAGAGCGTTCAATTTTAACCCCCCCCCTAGATTTGGAGGATATAGGGGGATTCCGGATTATTAGGCGAAAAAATGCCGTTTTTCCGACTTATTCGACCCCTAAGGGTTTTAACACCAATCATTTCACTTCAGATTTTTAGTAAAAGGGGCGACATCTATTTTGTTTTGCATATATAATAAGTTCAAGTTTGCATGTAACTTTTTACCGCTTTGCTTTATATACTGATTTTGCTTTTCTGATTTTTTTGTTTTGCTGCGATGCTTGTTTCAGTTGAATAAATTATTTTGCTTGAAGCGTTACAGCACAAGTAAGGTTCAGTGCAAATTTCGGGCCATAGCTGGGAATTTTTTTAAATATGAAGCTGGTTGGGGTATTTTAGTGCAGCAAATTGATTTCTGATGCTTATTAGCAGGCTTTCCTATAAATTTAAGCCTCAGGCTTAGGCTCAGTGCTTAGGCTTAGAGCTTAGACTCTAAGCTCAGGCTTAGGCTTAGTGCTTGGGCTTAGTATATGGGTTAGCAAAAGATTAGTCTTAGTTGCTTGCATCAAATAAAAGGGCACTTGCTTGTGTGATATCATAAATAAAGCTGAACCTTTGAGCAGAAATTGGCTGTTAGCATGGATCAAGTGCAGTTGGGGGGGGGGAAATAGTGGACCTAATTTTTGGAGTAGAGCACCTTGAGAGAAGCATTTTTTGTAATAGAACCCCTATACACAAATTTGGTTTTTCCGAGCTATGACCCCTTGAAAATTGCATTTTCAGTGTTTTTGGAAGTGAACGCAGGCCAAAGTTCGAAGCCAAAAATGGCTATAATCTCTGTTTTTGGATAGTTTTGAGTGCGTTATGATGTTTTAAGGCATCGTCTAGGCTTAGTTGGCAGGATTCTCTAGGCTAAGCCGGCAGGATTTTTTCTGAAAATTTCGTTTTTTTATTGCCGAAGCCTGAGCCTAAGCCTAAGCCTGAACCTAAGCCTAAGCCTAAGCCTGATACTTAGCCTAAGCCTAAGCCCCATACTAAGCCTAAGCCCTAAGCCTAAGCCTAAGCCCAAGCCCAGATTAAGGTCAAGTTTGAATTTGGTCAAAAATTGGACGTTTCTGGCGAATTTGGCCAATTTTTCGGCAAGAACCCGGTTAAAAAGCTTTTGTTTTAATCCTAAAAAATTGCAAACAATAATTTGACACCATTTAGACACGATTAGAACGGAAAATACAAGGGCTTCGGACAAAATTTGCGAAAACGTCCCTCACTGAGGGTTCAGATTTCGGGGGGTCGTATCGCAAAAAATCCAAAAAATGAAATAGGGGTTCTTGAAGCAAAAATGCTTCCCCCAAGGTGCTCTACTTAAAAAAACAGGTCCACTATT